>JALLOT010000196.1:0-23969 GCA_036939595.1 Thalassiosira livingstoniorum | reverse complement strand
TTTAAAAAGAGAGGTCATGATGTAAGTCTATCTCTCGTAAGTACCCAGTATTAGTAGTCGTACAAAATTATGCTCACGCACAACTCACATCACAATACATACTAGTAGGTAATAGTACTATATTATACGTACGGACGTGTGCATGCAGACAGTTTTTAGTTTTGATCATTTTGATTGAAAATTATTACGCATGGTAGCTAAGTAGTATTGTACTATTGTTGAAGTAAGAAGTAAGTAAGTGAAAGTGACTACCGGTTTAGGTCCCAGCTAGGCACGTAGAGCTACCTAGCTCAGTATACAATACTGTATTTTTGAGTTACTAAGACCATATAGAAATTTTATTTTCATCCATAATAGAGGCTAGAAAAGAAAATCAAGATCAACTTAACCAATCAATTTAGATGGTCAACACAACCCTTAACCCATTTCTGCCAAACCTTGTTCTGACCGTTCTGGCGCACTAGGGGCTTGACTAATAATTAGGCTAAATCAACTTCTCATGAAATTTCAGCCCCAGAAAAATTTATTTTAGGTTGATGGTGGGTTGTACAGTGACAATTTATGGGGATATTACACAAAAATGATACATTAAAAAATATCCCATGAATCTCAGCTTGATCATAATGATAACCAGTTATTGGAGGCTATCAACAGATAGGTTTGGTTAAGTAGGAGAAGGAGTTACAGGAATATACTGTTTAATTTGTGAGAAATGGCTTAAAATTAAGATTTGAATCCAATAGATTTTTTTGATTTTTCCTAAAGGTTTGGCCTTGTTTTATAAAAAAGTGGCCAGATGATGGATGATTCTAGTGATGGTCTTGCCAGGTCTGAACAACTTTTCTTTTTGTCAATAATAGCACCAAGATTTTTTGCAAAAGTGTTCAATGTTTAATTTGTTGATCATTGATGAGATTAAAGCAATTAAAAATAAGGATATTTTGAAGCAATACTAGATGTTTTGCATATTTACTAGCAGATGATTTGCTCTTGAATCTAATGGGTTTCTGAACTGTGAAGTTAAGATTGCTATGGTACAATGATGTTCCAGTGAAAAAATGTTACCAGCCAATAGCCATTAATTTTATTTATTGGTAAGTAAAAACAAATTCAAAAATATTGAATATTCATTTAGGTTTTAAAGTCATTAGTTCATTGTTTGCCATCTCAATGCCAAGTATAATGTAAGTATTCACAAAAACTTGGTACAGAATATTTTTTCCTTTTATCAGCTTCTACTTATCATCTATTGTCCACCTCTAAGAGTGCTTTCCAATAGTCATGTCTTCAAGGAGGCAATTATTTACTATTTCTGAGTTTCTTATAATTTTTTTTGGGTGTAAAGTCATTGCTCATCACAAACAAAGTCATTTGCATTACCACTTTTTATAAATGTTGAGATATTGCATCAAGAAAAACCAATTCTTGATCACTACATAAATTATTTAGCTTGGAATCATCCTATTTTATATCAAGGTTTTGTTGATGAGAATAACCAACATCCAATGAAAAACATCATTGACGATGAAAGGGGTTTAAAAAAATACTTCTATTGGCAGACTGCTTTTAGTCCAATTGACAAAAAATCTGAAGATGGTCCTTCAAAATGATTGTGTGCTCTTTTCTGGTAGATCTCATCTTCATACATAATCACCATCTTTCCTTACACAACTCTGTGCTGCCTACCTACCATGATCAAGACCTTAAAGCAGTTCTTGGTCTAAATGGGGATCAATAATGATTTTCAATTTTTTGGGAGTCTCATATATCTAACAATATCTTATGACCCAAAAGAACCAAAACAAGATAAGTCATATTAGAGGTCTGCTTCATTAGTTATAATGTAAAATACTGTGTCAATGATGAACTGCTTTAACTTGTTTTCATACAAACATGCCCAGTTATTGTCACAAATTTAGGATTTTGATATCTAACATGAATGGTTTTTAGTGAAATATTCTTTATGAATTGGATATGAGTTATTTGTCTTGTGTTGTGTATTTGGAAATACAGTTGAAGCAACATCTTCATTTGTTGCCTTCTTTTTCTCCCACTGCTCTTATTTGCTCACTAACTTCAAATCATACATTACTTTTGATCATTTTGCTTTGATCTTTGAAAGATTAATTTCTACTACTGGATTCACATCAATTTTTTTGCAATAGAACTTAACCATTACTTTGGCATCTTCACTGTCCAGTTGCCTCCACTTGTCATCACATACAAACATCATACTTGATGATAATGCTAAACCAGCACTCAATCAACTTTGAGATAACTCCTGGGATCTTTGACTACATGTCTGTCCAATCCATGTATTTTTAGAGTGATGCTGGACTGCATGGCATGCATGTGCTTCTTGGGCAAATTTTGATTTTGAGTTGGGTGTTGTTTGCTGTCCTGTGGGGTTGGATTTAAGTTGTGCATATTCCCAGATTTTAAAAAATAGTCCAAAATAAGTACAAAGTTCAAAATTTTGTCATATGAAATCTCCCTATCTTCTTCTTACAACCAACCAGGAGGCTGATCATGTACGTGGTACCAGATAAAATTTTCAGTACTTTTTAACAGATTTTATGTAAATTGCTCATGAAATTTTAACAAAGTAATTTTGTATGTAAAGAGTGCATAATACTTCTCATACCAAGTTCTTGTTATTTTAAGCATGATAAATATATTTGACAGCATCAAAAAAGGTTAATTTTGAATTTTCATCCTGATACAGGCAGTTTTAAATAATAAACAACTGTGAAATTTATAGACCAAAACAAGATTACTTAAACATTGGTCAGATAAAATATCAGTTCTACTGTCTACCCATTTTTATTAGTGGTTACTCATTACAGCCAATAAGTTTTTTTTTTATAAAAAAAGGTTTTACAGTCAATTTTGAATATATGTGACAGTACAGTTGATTAAGAGCATGGTTGGATATATGTGAATCCAACTAGACTTTAAATCTCTCCATTATTTTGTCAGAAAATTCCATTAAGATCTGATTCCAACACCAGCCATGGCTCAGTTAAAATATACTGTCGGTCAAATTTCAAACTTCTGCAGAATGTGTCCAATACAGCACAAAAAATATTTTCATTACATTTACTTTTCTGGCAAAACATGTTGATTGTGTTCCTTGCTTGCTTTTCACAAGTCCACTTGTTTCACAAAGTTCTGCCTAATCTTAAAGGTTTCAATTCTCTTAAAGTTCACGACAATTTCATCCTTACTGTCATCTCTTTCGATGTGCATCTGTTTGTCATTGCTCTATTCTTCAATGGATTCTATTTTGAAACTCTAGTTTCAGAAGATTTGACAATCCATTTGAGCTTTGAATAAGTTTTCCTTCCTCATTATATCTCTCCAATGCATTATGATTGTATTGAGCTTGCATTATGTTCAACTGCATCAGGTGCAGGTCCTCTTGTAAGGCCATCATTCTTGGATCTAAATTCTCTACATTTCCACAGATTGTTCCCAATACCTATATAGGCATTCATTACTGGAAAGACATGGTTGGGAATTCAAAGATGTAACAAGCATCTCACCTCTTTTACATCAGTGCCCATGTTGTTGTTGGTTGTATAGTCTTTATTCCATCAATATAGCAATACAACTGTCCATTCCAGACCTTCCTTGTAATCTTACACTGATCATTTTGAATGAAACAGCACACAAAAGCATTGTCACTGTCTGTCAAAGTCTTCATTCCCATCAATTGTAGCTAAAAAACACTAAGAAAAAACAAGTTTGTTTACAAAGTTCAATATAATCTTCATTGGCATCACAATCAAACATATCATATTTTCACCATTCTCTGCATTTGCAATGCATAAAAGTGCTCATAAAATTACCAATTGTCTGCAATATCCAACTTCTGGATCAACAAGCCAATTTTCAACATTTCCTTTAAAACCTTTTCTCTATGTTGGTACTTTGACTGTCCATAAATTACTTTTGCATGTACACTCCCAAGCTTTCTTAATCTAGTCTTCAAAGCACAAAGATGTTGGTATCCATAATGATTTTCATTGTGCGGATGATTTTCCTTCTTTGGTGAATATTAATATTCAAAATCTCACAAGTGGCAGCAACTTTGAACTCAGTAATTACCTTAAGTGGGGTGAAGATCTAACATAATTTTACAGGCAGAAGAAAATGAAAAATTTTCTCAGATGATTAACCAACAATTGGATGTCATCATTCTCAAGACCTGAGTAGACATAGGCAGACTACACATTTGATTAAGATGAAATTTAAACTCTTCTAGATACTGGTCTCTGGTCAAGAGTCTGACAAGAAAAAAATCTCATTTCATCCTCCTTACTTAAAGAAAACTTCAATAGGCATTTGGTTCCTCAAAAATGGAGTCATGAACAGCAATAAATTTATTTTTGATCACCTCAATGCTTGGGTTATGACAAGAAAATGACAATGGATATGACAACTTGTTCTGCAATTCAACAATTTTACTGAATACATTGCCATGGTTTATCACATTCTGAGTCTTGGAAACTTCTTTGTTGAAAAAAATAATAGTGGCAAAGTAAAACATGAAATAAATGATTAATTAACTTTCATTGAAGCAAAGTTGAAAAAGTCAAACTCTCAATCACTGTCATCTTCACTGCTGGTGACAGAAACAGTTTCATTCTATGTTTCATCTGATATGCAAGCAATGTCATTTTTAAAATGCACCAGTTAGCATGTATGAGAAGCACATATTTCATTTCTTGAGCAAAAACCATGTGATGAAGGACACTATTCTAGCAACCTCCTTGTGCAAGGAACCTACAGGGACTTTTGATGGCAACTGAAGACCACATGTTGAATTTTGTAAACTATTCATTTACATAAGAGTGACTTGGGAAGGCTCAGTTGATGGGCCAATGAACTCTCTTCCATGTCTACCTTGTAAGTAAGGGCTCCTTCTTGGTTCCATTGTAAAGAATTTTTCAAGAGGTTGTCATTCTAAATGAAAATAATGCACTATTTGAAAACTGTCAGTGGTTATTGTGATGGGAGCAAGTTATACACATCACTATCATGTCATCTGTGGCAGCATCATTTTTGCTAGTGTTTGAATTGATCAGAATATATCAATTTCTTTGAGATTTTTTTGTCTCTTCAGTAGCTCATTACCAATAAATCACAAAAATGTTAGTTGGTTCTGGTGGAAGCCTTCAGAATTTTGATTTAGAATTATTTAAAACCAAACATACCAGAGCCTATGTGCCAAAAAGTCTGTTGAAATGATTCACATGAAAATTGAGAAAAAAACATACTGTTCTTTTTATATGGTGAAGCATATCAACATTTCATTTATCTTGTTTTCAATTAGGAATAGGTATTAAATTTGGTACATAGGGAAAAAATTTAGTGATTTAGCAATCCTCTACATAAAACATACCAATAATCTAGACTATCAAATGTGAAGAGGCCAAATTGGGTAAATTTTGACTTTTCTCCTAAGTATTTCTCAAGCATAAATACTTACGATTTCCTTTTTTCTAAACTTTGAGTTGTAACTCCCCTGCATTGCCAAAAAAAGCTTCCTCCAATCATAGGGGATTCAATCTGTAGCAAACAGACCAAAGAAATCACAAAGCAGGAAGAATCTACGATTACTTGAGGGATATCAGGAAATAAATAATACTCCTATCATCTTCTCATGTTCCATCCGCCCGTCTGACAAATAATAAGGCTATATTTATGACGCCCCACATGGTGAGAATTGTGCCAAGCATTGACGTGTCATTTCCATCAAGACAAACAGCGATAGATGTAGATTTTTATTGGAAATAGAGAGTAGAAGTTTTTAACAAAATGATGTGTGGACAAGGGCTTGTATTTCATATTGCCAATCATTAGAAACTTTGAAAACCAAAAGATAGTATTAGATGCAAATGAAAATTGAAAAAATATTCCAAGTTCAAGACTTACTTATCAAGATTCTTTCTTCCTCCATCCACATGAGTTTTAATTATTTGCTTGGCCTTGCAATTTAATATTAGTTTTTTTAAATTACATTGCAGAAAATATAATGATGATTTTGCTCCTTGACAACAACATGTGATAAATTGAAAGGATTTTATTCTTAGTTAAAAATATGTATGATTATGGTATTACATCAAACCAATAAGTAATTCACATGGTTCCAATTACAATAAAATTACCATAAACTGGCAACAAATGGTTTTGGGTGTTTGATTCTTTGTTTTTTTTTTGCCCAATCTTGTCAAAATTTCAAGGAAACACAAATCACATTACTCTAAAATGGAAAACAATACACACCTATAAAGATCTATCCTGAAATACTTAGTGGTCAATATTTTTAAACTTAGTCTTTCTTAAAATGAATGTCACATAAATAATTCACATTATTGATTGCAATAATGATGTATATGAGTTTTGTTGTGGTATTTCATCATATTTTTTAGCATTCAAGACAATTTGAACTAGAACATGCTTATCTTTTACAGTTTCTTTTTAGTCTTTTATTGTTTTTATATGATATTTTTCATCAGAAATATGAGTATATTTACTTTCTTCAATAAATGTGTTTTCTCCAACCATTCAATTGCTCAAATTTATTTACAAAATAAAAATCTCAAACAACACCAAAAATGATAGTTGGAATCATATAGTGACAAAATCTCAAAATTTAGGAATTATATTTATTTTGAATTAATTTCCTCAGATAGATTAAGTACGATACAAGAATCTAAATTATTTGCTGTTCAAAATAATATTCTTAATAGAACTTTTTGTTACTATTAAACAAGTTTTATTTTGTTAAGCAACTGTGAATGATTGGATGTTGAAGCAAATATGAAATGTGGATTTTTTCAAAAGAAAGATAGTGGATAATTAAACCATCAGGTGTACTAACTAATGATAAGAAATGATTCATGAATTCAAATAATGAAGCACCTAAAATATCAATAAAAATTCAAAAATTGATGATGTAGTATTTTGTATATCTAAGTTATATCATGATAATTATCACTAGGTGTGGGATGATGATAGTACTGTCAGTGGATTTCAGATGTTTCAAATTAGTTTAATCTTAATAATATCAAAAAAATATGAACAGAAACAACAGTGCTGACACTATAGTTGTGAAAAACTTTAAAAATGATGCCTAAGTCCCATCTTAGCAAATGTGTGAGATGTTTTAAATAGATTGCAGGCAAAGAGTCAGTTGTAAACAAATAGGTTTTTAAAACAAAAAAACATTTGAGAGACTCAACTTCAATTGTGTAGTACTAAACTAAAGAGATGTAGTAGGGTATTTGATAACATTGCAATAATTAAAATAATGTCACTTTTATGACTTTGCTTAATAGCATTCTCTTTAGAAGTAAAAAAATTGAAAACAAGAAGAAATTAATTGGATTATCTCATGTTATCAAGAAATTAGAAAAAATCAAATGACCTCAACTCCATCATATAGGCACCTGCATCATTATAAAAGAGCATCAATTAATTAATTGTGTTGATAGTTTGCAGAAGTCTACAAAAGGCTATCCTGGAAACATCATAATAGCAGAAAAAAAGAACAAAACGAAAGATCCCATTTTTGTGTCCATTTCTCAATTTCATTGAGGAAAATTCAATATAGTTGTTCATTCAAATTGGAAGTCAAAAGATGACAGTTGTTTGAAGTGATGGTGGTAGTGGTTTTAATGCATTGTCTGATGTGACAGTGAGTTGTAGATGTCAGTTGAAGTAGGTATCAGGAGCAATCAGTGATAGTAATTGGTGTCAATGGCAGTAGATAGTGACTGAAATTTTGGTCTTATGTCTTATATGCTTTTGCTACCTCATAACTATCAAGTGGGTGGTAAATGAAGGTTGTTGCCCTTTTTGTTTTTATTTGTGCTGTGATTGGGGGATCATTATTTTAATATATGCTTGTATCACTTATACCTTTTTCATTACATGGTATGTGCAATAAATACTCATACTTACCTTTTAGTACTTTCACAAGCCTACATATGCCATTTTTCTAACTTATCTAATTCCTTATCAGCACAAATACATCCAAGATCCTGAAACTTTGAAAATTGCAAGAGATAATTTTTGATGGGTATAAAATCCAAAATAAATACAACATGGTTTCAAATGTTTACCATTTATATTATCTCCACTTATGAACAAATTTTGGGAGCCTAATAATTGTCTTTAATGAATAATGAAATGGTCAAGCATTTCTCCCTGAATAAACTGTGTTTCTTTTTGGATGAATAAAATAACAAGGTTTGCTGCATGAAGAGTTCAAATAAGATAAAAATAACTTTCTAGAATTTTTTTGTCAAATAAATATAGTTGTCACTCTAATTACTGTGACTAGATTTATCATACCAATAAATCTGTCAAAGAAGCCCATTTATCAGCATTATTGCAAGTGGTGGGTTGGACATTCCATATGATGCCAGTTGTATGTTCCCAAACATGATATTACTCTAAAACATTATATAATTATTCCTGAATAATGGAAACCAAAACCAATTTTTATTTATTTTGAGCAAGTGGGAGATGTTGTGATCATTGTAAGATGTATCAAATATATATGCATTGACTTTGAGCATGTTATTTAAATCTTCATCCATTTAACCCAAGTTCCCCATCACATCAAGGGGAAATCTTACTTTAAAATACATCAAAGCACAATCTGAATGGGACCACATCTCTCAACTCTTGTACAAAGAGTAAATATGAAATCTTTACTACAAATTTTAATTAAAATTTGTGATAGGCTTCAAAGTGGGAGGCTATGTCATTTTTGTTGACCATGCCTGAGACGAAGCTCTTGTTCACATTATTGACTATATCATGGTATTTCTTGCAGGATAAGACTTCACTGATTTCAGTTGGCTGCTGACCTGGGAAAATGGTAGGGGAGGTTGTTAAACCCAGTCCCTCAAGCTCCAGTCCCAGATGGCAGGTGCAGTCACCATTGCCCAGCAAGACTGTAGCTGCCACAGCCTAGGTTCCTTCCAGACCCAAGCCGTAGCTTAGCTAGACCTAGCCACTCATAAATTAGATTACCTCATGACTGACTAGATCTAGCTTTCTTGTTGTGTTCAACAGAGGTAATCTAATTGTAATTATGGTGTCCAATCCATCTGTTAGCATTAAAGTGCAGTTTCCCATCCCAACTCTCACGGGTATCCTGGGCAGACCAACATACACATGTCTCAAGTATCTGCATAAGCAAGTCCCCCAAAATCTCGGTGCCATTAAAACACCACTTGTAGGAGACCAACATGGCTACTCAGCCATTGGAATGTCCGACGAATCTTACCAAACTTTCTCTAATACTTTATTTACCAAGCCACCAAATCCAGGGCAACTCCTGTTTCCTGTAGGAGCTTCTTCCGAGCTCATGACACATGTGAAGACCCAACACGAAATCAACCTCAGGGCATTTCTTGAATATCAAGCAGTTGAAAAGGCGGCAAAAAACCAAATTTAGCCGTTGTAGATGAAAAATACTACACCAACCTCAAAAAACCCCTCCTCGGGCACGGGGATGTCACTATTGAGCAAATCCTTCACCACTAGATCACAGAATATGCAAAACCCACGCAAAAAGAAATCAAGGCCAACAATGAAATGCTTCTAATTCCATACAACTTCAATGAACCCATCAAAACATTCTTTGATTGCATAGAAAAATGAAGGGAATTCTCAGAGGATGCACAAAATCCTTATACAAATGCACAAATTGTGAAAACTACCATCAAACCCCCACAGAAAAGTGGAGCATACCCACTCCATATGAGAGAGTGGGACATGAAAGATGTACCCACCAAACCAGCATCTCCAAGGGTGGCTACCCCTGACAGTCCACAAGGCCAAAGAACACGAAGTGCAGCAAGCTGTACCAATCATCCCATAATATCCCAAGATGATGAACCTGCTCTCAGTGAAGACCATCACCATTCCCTGCCCATAATTTCCAAAGATGACAGCAAACAGGAAACAGTCACATCGGACACGCCGATCAAGGACCCAGTCTTCCATCTCCCAATCCATCCTATGCTCCATCCCTACCCAACAAGGCACAAAGCAACAAAAAGATTCCTCCACATAGAACCCAGACATTCCATTAACAAACTCCTTGCAATGACCCAAACCATTGAGCCAATTTCCGGTGAGCCCTAACTACCACCATCCCTCGTGTATGCAGTACAATGATGGAAAACAGGGAAAATGCTGGAATACCGCCATCTTATTGCTGACGATGAAACAAAAGATGAGTGGGGGAATGGGATGTGTTGTGAGATGGGCAGGTTAATGAATGGAACAAAAACTGGTGAAAAAGGCGCATAAACCATGAGAGTCATTTGCAAAAGCCGAATTCCAAAAGGCCATAAAGTAGCCTACATCCAAATTGTGGTAGACATCCGGCACAGCAAAGAAGTCAAAGAACAAGTTCGCTTAACACTTGGGGGAGACCAAATTGAATGACCTTTTAAAGTTACGACTTGCACAGCGGATATTCCTACATCAAAAACAATGTTTAATGACATGGTGTCAACAAAAGATGGAAGATTCATGGGAATGGATATCAAAAACTTTTACCTGAGTACACTGATGGAAATTTTTGTGTACAAATACATCAAGGCCACTCTAGTCCCCCACAAGTTCCTCACAGAGAATGATTTACACAACATGATTGAAGAGGATGGATACCTGTATCTGCAAGTTGAAAAAGGGATGTAAAGACATCCTGCCGCCGGCAAGCTTGCCAACAACCTACTCAAGAAATGTCTAGCCCCCCATGGATATGAAGAATGCAAATACACCCCCAGATTGTGGCTCAGCAAAATCAATTCCATCAAGTTTGTGTTAGTGGTAGATGATTTTGGGGTACAGTATACAAATAAAAAGGATGCATTACACTTACTTACAACCCTTCGGAAATGGTATGAAGTCACAACAGATTGGAGTGGAAAATGTGTTTGTGGTATAACCCTGGATCGGAATTATATTAAAAGACATGTGGCATTGTCATTACCTGGGTACGGTGAAAAGGGCCTCAAGAAATTTGGGCATAAAAAAACCAAGCAACCACAGCATTCCCCTCACCCAGCTCCACCCCCAATGTTCAGCCATGCATCACAAAAACCGGCTCCCCCCAACACCATCCCACTCCTTGATAAACCTGGTAAGACACAAATACAGCAAGTTTGTGGGTATTTTTTGTTTTATGCACAAGTGCTAGATAGCACTATGTTAAAACCCATACACACCATCAGAAGAAAACAAGCAGCGCCAATAGAACTCACAAACAAATTAGCCGACTAATTTTTGGACTATGTTGCAACTCACCCCAATGCCAAAATTTGCTACCATGCCAGCAACATGATCCTCAAGGTCCATAGCAACTCTGGGTATGCTAATGAAACCCATGCTCGTAGCTCGTGCGGTGGGTATTTTTATTTAGGCAAGCACCAGCATCCTGACGAGCCACAGTGGCTCAATGCTCACATTGACATTGAGTGCAGCCTTTTAAAGCTTGTGGCTGCTTCTGCAGCGGAGGCGGAACTTGGTTCTCAATTCAAAAATGGTCAAAAAGCTATGGTTTACCGTCTCACACTTAAAGAGCTTGGCAGACCACAACCCCCTACTCTTATTTATGTCAAAAACACTACTGCCGCTGGAATCGCCAATTGCACCATTAAACAGCAGCGATAACGCGCGATGAACATGTAGTATTTCTGGATCATTGACCAAGTAGAAAATGCTCATTTTCATATCAATTGGACACCTGGGCTTGAAAATTTGGCTGATTATTTTACAAAACATTTCGTACCATCTCACAACATCAAAGTGAGACCATTTTATTTGCACTTGCATAACTCACCTTGGTACTCACCAAAAGTACCTACACCTTGGGACCTTCAAGGGTGTGTTAAACCCAGTCCCGCCAGCTCCAGTCCCAGATGGCAGGTGCAGTCACCATTGCCCAGCAAGACTGTAGCTTCCACAGCCTAGGTTCCTTCCAGACCCAAGCCATAGCTTAGCTATACCTAGCTACTCATAAATTAGATTACCTCATATCTGACTAGATCTAGCTTTCTTGTTGTGTTCAACAGAGGTGGCATTGGCAATGGTAACGACAGTATAAATGACTGTGACATGATGGCAAAGGCTGAGGTGACATCCAACTGGGATCTAATGAAAACTGAAACCCAGCAACAGGGTAAATTGATGGCTGTCTGTGTTGTTCATTGATGTCAAAGTTAAGAGGATGTTTCCAATCAAGGGTGGGCTGTTGGGCACTTGACTGTAGCAGGTTGGGTTGCATCTGCTGTGAAAGATGTAGGCAAGTCACTCATGAAGATCTGCTACATCCTCAGAAAGCAGGGTTGTTTCTATCTTTGAGTATATTCATCATTTAGATTTGAATTCCAATTCCTGGCCTTATTTTTGCCTCTACCAATTTGGATTGAATCTCATCATGTTTGACAATCTATTGTGCAACACTGTAAAGTGATTTTTTCAATTATAAACCATGTGTGTTTTCATGTCAAAGTAGTCACTTTTCAAAGCCACACTCCATGCTTTCAGTTTTGAATCAGTATCTGTTTTGGATTGATTATTTTATTCTCAGACAATTGGGTATGTGTTTTCATTTGAAATGTCACACACTGAATAATAAAAATGTTGAAAACTAGCTAATATTTCAACTTATGATCAAGACAAAATCAGTAGCTTTTTTTTCAAGCTCTTTAACAACAAAAGGTCTAAGTACAGGTAATCTACTTGTGATAGCTCAACTAACCCCATTTACTAACTAAATGAGTAGTACAAAAGACATGAAAAATTAAATATTAAGTGATGCAAGTAATAATTCTACCATAGGCAGGAGTGATTTAACAAGGATCACTCTCCAAATAATCATGAACCCCTGATTCTAATTAGATAGAGTTTCTATTGTGATATCCCAAGAAAAAACCTCATCATGTGTTACTCCATATGACAGCTGATACTTGATAAGCTGGTATTGTTTACTGCATTTTTGACAACCTGGTATTGATGGTTGATCATGAAGCTTGAAATAATTAAAGAGTCAAAAATGTCAATATTTCTTCAACTTGTACTTCACATCATTAATTTAGGAATCAACCATTGCTGCTTACTACCTCTATGTACTTACTTTAGTCTTCAACGCAGTAAAAAATTGCAGAAAATGTTTGCCATTTAAGGTGCCACAGATACAGTCAAGTTCCAGATAATCATTATTTCAGTGTCTTTTAGGGGCTTTCTTATTTTGATGTCCTTATTAACAATTTGTTTGAATATTCTTTTACTATAATCCCTCCCAAAATGAAAGTATAGTTGCATTAAATCTTGTTAAATGTTATTTTTTCTAGAAATCTGTCCCGTGGGGAATTGAATTAAAAAATCTCTAAGTATTATTTTTCTAAAAAGCCTTTCCACACAGAGTAATCTTGAAATATTGTTTCAGTTGAATAATCTTGTATCAAAATCATTGCATGTACTCACATTTTGTTCCTTAAAACCCCTTCCATAATGATTTGACATGAAAGAAAAAAAGTGCCAAACTAAATGGTCTTGTACCAAGTTATCTCCAAAAACTAAATAAATTATGATTACATTGACTAGCATTTAACACACCAGAAACTGCATAATTTTCTATCTGTTGTCATTTTATGTTATCATAATGATATCACTCTTTAATTATGAAGAATGTTACTACACTTTTCATTAACAAGATCATTGCTGCAATTTCAGCTGTAGCTAATTCAACAAAATAGACCACATACCTTCAAACATTTACAATTAATAACAATTAGAGTTTCAGGACATGGAATTTTGAAATTGAACACCAACCATTAATCTCAACTTCCTCTTGGTGACATGGGTTCATCTTTCTTATAAAAATGGTACCAAAGCAAAACTAATCCAATTTCTCCTTCCTCGTTGTGATAACCATCTTAAATGGGAGCTTCAGATACAAGCCATGTGATATGATACAATATTTGACAACTTGAGTGGCATTTCCCTTATAATCATAGATGAGAAGACTGGTGTAGGATATGGAAAGGCCACCTGAGCCAAGAGCTCATAACCTGTGTGATTGGCAAGTCACACACAGAGAATGGCCATCATCATATCCCAGAGTGTGTGACCAATGAGAGCAAGAGCTAAATTTTTCTTCCTTTTTCTGTGACAGCTCACAAGAATAGTTGGTGTTAGAAGTTTGGTACATGCCATCACAAGATCAACAGCTTGACAACATGGTGGAGAAACCCAAGAAAAGCCCAGCTTCTGCATACTCACAACTGTCAGCCAGCAGAGGTGATGATGATGATGAAAGCACTGGTCCCATCTCATCTATGGGAGTGTTGATGAAGAGACAGTTTTGGTATGGCTTCACCCAGCTCCAAGCAAATGTAGCCCAGAAGGCTTAAAGAAACATGGTCATTGATTGACTGTCCACAAATTTTCTATTTGACAACTCTGATATCTCAGTTTTGTGGGGGTCAACAGGTATGTTCTCTGCTGTTTTATCTGACACCCCAAAGGCAACTGTAGATGCTTGAAAATCACCAAAAGAGGTCCATCTTGTTCTGCTTGAGGTGGGTAAACATTGCCAGGGGCAATTGGGCAAGGTAAACATCAGGACTTAATTGCCTGCACAGAATGATTTGTTGTTAGCCAAAAAGATAAAAGTTTGGACAAGATGTCCTTTTTGGACAAAGCTTGGTGCATCAAAATGCCGCACATGCCCAGATTAGTTGGAGACAAAGCTTTTGTGCTGGCATATCTGCGGAGGGCAGCTATTCTTGAGCAGATGCAGGAGGCAGGGAGAAAAGACCTATTTATGGAAATGGTAACCCTCTCCAGGGCATGGCAGTTTGTTTTAACCAACCCTCCGTACCCTAGTCATCTCCTTTTGTAGTTCAAGGAAGGCAGTTTGGAAGAAACTGGATTGGTATTTAGGTCTCTGTTGCCTATTGAGGAACATTACCACCTGGCTATTAAATTGGAACTCAAGTGAATGGAAGTAGGGTTGAAGTTGAGGGGGTGGTTTTTGTTTGAAGAAGACAAAGGTGATAACACAGATAGCAATGGCTCTTTATACTCTTTGAATCACACCAACAAGGGAGTCACTCAAAACAATCATGCAGTGACAGAAATGAACTGGTTTAGGACTCAGGTGCTTGTGATCAAGGCACAATATGACTTGAGTGACAAATCACTTGAGTGACAAATCACTCACTCAAAAACTTAGAGCTATGAAAAATTGGATCATAGAGCTGGAGATCAAATTTGAGACCTTTAAAGTTCTAGATCCAGACCAAGGCCTGTGCAAAAGCCACCTCAATCAAACTTTCAGAAAACAAAAAGGCCCCTCTCTACAATGGATTTGCGTGAAACATTTCATCTGGAGAGTTACCATTGCATATTTTGTGGGATGAGAGTTTGGTGATGTGAGAGAAGCGAGCTAACATGGTGGAGCAGTTAAAAATATGGTTTTTTTGTGGGGGCACAGGATTGAATGCCTAGAGAGGGACTTCAATATACCTGATGTCCTTCTTGCCAAACTAAGCAAGACTGTTGAAAAAATTGAGGCAAGATATGGTACTAACACTGTACAGGTAGGCAGTTACGTCTTCAAGGACATGGACACTAGGTAAGCTTGGGTATCAACAAAGGGAGAAGAGATTCTGGGATATTTTTGTGTCAAGTTTGTGAGTTTGTTAGTCCTCAGTCAAGATCCCTTCACAGAGATCAGTGCTGGAATGCAGGCATATGCTGCTGCACTTAAGGCTTGCTTTAAGAAAATGGACAAGGGGAGACTGTTGTTGTCAAATGATATCACTTACACTGATATGATCATTGCAGTCACAAAATCTGCCAACAGAGCTCTCCATGATGGCTATTTTTGGGTGCCCAGTTTTGAGAAGGCACAGATTTTTGATGGGACTTTCAGAAATGGAACTCTTCCTTGGAATAATAAAGCTTGGATTGACACTGCAGTCTTATTCAGCAAGCTATTGATTAATGATTCTCTACCAAGAACCCCCAAAAACATAATGCAATGCTCTCTGCTGATCAATTGAGGTAAGCTCACAAGTAGGTTATTCAATTTCTCAAAAGCCTCATGCCTTTATAGAAATTGCTGAAAGGATGAGGACTGTATGAAAAGGATACTTGGGAGAGGGTGTTTGTTTACATAAAGGCATTGTTTGGGGACATATGAACCAAGTGAATTGAGTTAGCCTTCAAAAATAAAGCCTTCAGAATCTGGGATATTTTTTATACTATGGCAATGTTGGATGACTACTTTACTCATGAATTTGACAGTATCCAAAGGTCAACTTTAATGGAACATGAGAGGCATGTCTTATCCAAGGTAACAAAGGCCTTGGAAGCAAAGGACAAGATTGTCAAATCCCATGGGACTTGGATTTTGAAATTGGAAGGTGATCTTCAGAAGTTGAGGGAGCACAACCCAAGTCTACACTGAGAAAGGTGACAGGGAGAGGACAAGCTGCCTTGGGGATTGACACCCATCTCCTCCAAAAATCAAGTTTGTCAGATACATTTTTCATGTGGCAAATCCAACAACCTATTGACAGGGAAAAAATTTAAAGTTGATTTATGTCAAGTGGTTGGTAGGAAAGGAAGAACACCAACGGCAGTTAGGGTTGTATGGGAGGCATCTTTAGGATGGTTGAAGGCAGCAATTCTCTAGAAAGAAAAGTTAGAGTCCCTGGTTTCAAGCTGCTTCAAAGTAACTACCTTTGTAACTCAGTTATACCCAATGAATTCTATTCTGGCCTCACATGCTGCATCTAGTCTACCACTCTACTCTCCATGGAAAGGTAATTTGTTAGCTTGCATACACATGAGAACAACGGTGCAATTGGTCCAAGATATGAGTGCAGTTTGGATGCCCTGCAATTGCCTGTTGTTCTTTCTCTGATCCTTCTCCAGGAGCCATATCCTATCATTTCTTCCTAAGCTTCTACCCTTCCTATAGGGATCAAATGTTTAGGCCAAGACATTCCCACTTTGAGGAGGGGTAACCCAAAAACAATGGAACCTAGTTGCGATTTATGAGCTAAAGAATTTGACTCTTTTTGACAGCATAATGACAACTCCTAGCTACTCTTAGAAATTAAAGGCTTCAACTGATGACACTCTACCTCCAGATTCAAGAAGTGCTATGTTTTAGCCCAACCCTGGGGCAGTTTAGGCTCAGTTAGGTTGTTCCTTTAAGTGTTTCCAGTTTACAATTCAGAACCTCTTGTTCCAGACCATTCAAATCTGCAAGGATGGGACTTAGGCTTTTGGGTGATGACAAAGTGCATTTGGAGAAAATATTCTGTGTTGAGGCAAGTGAATGTGTGGGAATTACTTAGTAGTGGGACTACAAATCCAAAATACTATGATCCTGGCCTCTGTCAGGCATTAAATATCTACTGCATGTGTGCTTACAATGACCACCAAGAAAGCTCATCAGAGAAGCCCTTTTCCTGTTTTGTAGAGGTTAGCACATGGAAAGGATGTGCCCTCTCCAAGTCAAATGGATCTATACATCAAAAACTGTGGAAAGTATAGCAGTGTTAAGTTTAATTCTTTAGAACAAATGGCTTCCACGTGAGTCAAGGTGGTACTGGTAGACAATTCACCAGTGGATTATTCTTTGTTCATTCTTGGTCATCCCTGGGGGATCTCTGGTAGAAGTTCAGGCTTGGGGAAGACTATTACTAAGGCATTTTGTGGTCAGCTGGTGGTGTCAGAACTTGGAACCTGAAGAATGGGCTTGTTGGAGAGCCCATGGATGTAGGTATGTAGATCAGGAATACATATTGGACAGCTTAAGCAGAGCTAAGACATGTAGCTACTGGGAATGGACCAGTGGCAGTTGTTTCTTTTTCTAGCTCTTTCCTGAAGAGTGGGTGATTGACTTCTAGGATGGAGTGGACTTTGACAAGCTCAAGGATCCTCCAAAGGGTTCATGTTTAACTTGCCTTCAAGAGATCATCAAGAAGAGTTGGAACTTTTCAAGAAAATTTTCAAACTTTGCCTTTGATGGTACCTGGAACCAGGATTTGTATCCCTCATCATACCACACTTCACAGTAGACAAAGTATGGGACACATTCAAGTTACATTGTGGGCACCTAACTTCAGCTTATTGGATTTTGAGGAGGCACTTAACATGGTCATGCCCCAACCAAACCATCAAAGCTATGTATCAAGGAGATGTAGACATATGCAAGATGTTTCAAGAGCAAAGGATGCACCTAAAAGACAGGTACACTATGGGAATTTGGCACATCTGTACTGAACATGATGGGGAGCACAAGTGACATCAGTTCCTTTGATATTCAGTTCTCCATTTGGTGCTTCTTTGTCACCTTATCATGTCTATCAAGGTCAAATGCATGTTCTTGAGCTCTGTGAGCAAGACAGGATGAGTTTGGATAATGCCTTTCAATGGAGCCAGGTTCATTTAAATCTACTAACTGAAGTGAATTACAACCTTTCTCTCACGATGGTTCTTATACTTTGGAAGGATTTGCATGACACATGCAACCATGCTTGTTTTATGGATGATAACCATGGAGCTCAGCCAGGACAAGTAGAGACCTTAACGGTTAGAGGCTAGAGGATGCCCAGATTCAAGCTGCTAACCATGCTGATAATGATTTTGCCTTGCCATCTGATTATTCACCTCTTACTTGTGTTATTAATAAAATAAAGCTTCATGTGGGTGCTCTGCTTCTGTTTTTTAGCACACCTGAATCTAAAGCTGCTCCAGTTTGCCAAGGAGATGTGCACAAAATATGGTACACCATCATGGATGCCTGGGCAGAAGGATTTGGTGCGGCTGTCCAAACTCGAGATGTTATCCTTTGATGTCATGGCCTTTAGGACTTCTCTTTTGCACTTGGAAGCTCTAATCTTCAAGAGGACCAATGTTCATTTATTTCCTTCTTCAAAAGATCTAGCGTGGTTGGCACAATGGATGTGAACTATGGTTTTTTATCTACAATGTCATCTGGTCTGCTTTACATTGAAAGATGCTTAGCTTGGTTTGGTCACTTGTTTGATTTTGTTTTGGAGTTGAAGTAAGCATCCTGGGACCACAAAGTTTTTCTGCCCTTCATTCACATCTCAGGGGATTGAATGATCTCCTCAGGAATAGATGGGTGGTATCGTAGGACACATGATACAGGGGTCTCATTGGGCTTTGACCTCTGGCCCTTTATTCCCTTGGGTTTGGCAGCAGTTGATGCACCTGGGAATCATTTGTTAGAATGGATTTGATTTTTGACTGACATATACACATTAGAACCTTTAACTCCAGAAGGATGGTTCATGGACAGTCACTGCAGTGGTGTTCATTTATGGTCCCGGCCCCCAGCAGCAGCTTAGTGTGCACTTAAACAACTTTTGTTTTCTTGATTCTAATGACCACAGTTTTGTCTGTCACATTGTTCTCATCCCCTGTTTTATATATTGAGAGGAAATGTGCTTTCAAGTTGAAAAGGAGATGAATGTACGGTTTACATCTGAACCTGGTGCTGTGTGGCCTCACTGTGCATTTGAACCTTTGGTGCTTGGTCTCTCTTTTACAATGCACAGGACCATTTGTCACAAGTGTCATGCTCATGTCACCTATGGCTCAGGCTTTATTTGCACCAATTATGGTATGAGCCTTGGGAGTTTCAAGACTTTCACACACGCTTGGTGTGCAACTTGCTTTGTTCCTTGTGATATGGATTGTACTGAAATCAAAGTACCCTTGGATTTTCATGGAGCTTCTCAATTAGAGGTCAAAGACAAAATACACTTCCAACAAGCACATCACTGGGACCACATTTGCACCACATTTAAGTGTCCTAATTGTCAAGCTCAGAATACAAAGGGGTGTGACCTTATTACCTCCAATGATGACGAAGCCTTCAGATGCCTTGTGATCAGAGCTACTCTTGAGGTCTTCTCATCAATCTCATCAAAGACTGTGACAGGACATGTTTTGGATATTAGATTTATGATTTGTTATGGATGTGCATGTGGCTTTGATCCCTGCCCATCATTGGGACCATACTCTCTGGACCAGCATCTTTGAATGCTTCAGGCCATCTTACTAGTAATGAGGTTGATTGAAAAATCATATCAAAAGGCTGACATGGTGAAATATGTAACTGCTAGGCAAATCAGAGCCACATCCACTGTATTGTGGGATGCTTCTCCTTGGTTTGATGGAGATATTGCTCTTTCTAGCTCCTCCGTTAAGATATGCTATATTGCCACAGCTTGTCCAGAGTCTAAACAAGGATGGGAGATGTGATGTTACAGAATTGGGTGTGCATGATTGAAGTCTTACACACTCTGTTGAAGATGTATGAGGTAGAATGATAGTGGTACAAGCTTGATATCCCCTGCGAAAACATTGTTTGGTGATGGTTTAACTTGTGACTTGTCTTAACAGGATGCAGAACTTTGAAGATGAGTGGATGGATTTAGGGGTGTTGAAGTATGATGTGCAATACTGTGAGGATCTGGAATATGATACAGTGGTAGCTTGGCCAATTGTTGGACAATTCAAAGGCAAGAGAGGGCAGGTAAAATGCCATATGATTCTCATATCTGGGACTACTCATTCCGGGATAAAAATGTTTGAGTGGACTCAACATTTTGTATGCTGACTGGTGAAAGAAGGCTATGAAGATGGCTGGGCCTGCCATAAAGCTGATAGAGTGAAAAGAGTGGGGGTAGTAGATTACAAGGAGAATATATTTTTGTAACTAAAAAAATACAAGCCTCCATGGACCTCATTGACTCAGAGTGTGATGTGGACTGTGACTATGGGATCCAGTGCTCAGGCAGGAAGTTTTTGCTATGCATTTAGTCAAGCAAGGCATATCTGAAACTGACATAAAATTTCAATGCAGATGGCAAACTGATTGGGCCAAGGGGGAAAGAACTACACACTGGTCTATGATCCATAGTTACACAGAAGTTTGAATATGAAAGATGTGCTAATCTGTCCATTACAGGCTTTCTAAGGGAACATGAGGTTCTTTCAACTGTCTCTGCTCAGTGAAATACATAATGAGAAGGATACAGTGTCTATTTGAAAATATGGTGGACAGGTGCCTGCTTCAAAATGCAAACACTCTCCCTACATTATCTGCAGGTAAATTTTGGAGGCCTCTCCTGTCTTTAATCATTGTCAATGGATTTCCATCCAATTAATTACATGTTTTTTTCTGATATTTGTCTTCCAGAGGATGCCATGACCATGGAGGTCTAAACTCCAATGGTCAGGACTTGGGAAAGTGGGTTAGGAACCCCTGATGTATGTTTTTAATTTATTCACAGAAGTTTTGTAAATTGTAAGTTGTCTCTTTTGTAGATTATCACTGAATGTTGATGCTTGCTCCATTGTTGTGAAAACCTTCTCAAATGGGAGCTTATGGTACAAGTCATGTGATATGATACAGTTTTTGACAGCTTGAGTGGTATTTCCCTTATAATCATAGATGAGAAGACAGATCTAGGATAGAGAAATGTCACTTGAGCCAAGAGCTCATAATTTGTGTGACTGGCAAGCTACTCACAGTGAATGACCACCGTCACACCCTGGAGGGTCTGATTGATGGCAGCAAGAGTTAATTTTTTCTCCCACCTTCCCACCTGGGTGCCTGCTCCAAAATGCAGACACTCTCCCTATATTTTCTGCAGGTGAAGCTTGGAGGCCTCTACTGGGCTTAACCATTGTGAGTCTATGTCCATCCAATTAATTAAATGGTGTTTGCAGAGTTTGTCTGTCAGATGGTGTGGGCACTGTGGAGGACTCAACTCCAATGGACATGATTTGGGAAAGTGGGGCAAGAATCCCTAACACATGTTTTTAATTTATTCACTGAAGTTTTATAAATTATCCTTACCGTCTAAGACAGGTCTTCTAGTTTAATACAAAACACAATGAATCAGAAAAAATGAATTATACAAAAACATCATTTTCTTTCTTTGATTTTAAGTTCAAAATTAAACATCAAATGAATGATATATTTATGCAGTTATTTATTTCTTATGTACCATATTTTCTTATCATCTAAATAATTATTCTAAGTAATAATAGCACCAATAAGAAGAGTGACCATTTCTTTCTTTTGATATTTTTGATACTGACCACCTGCATCAAAAACTTATCAAACATGCTAATACATCTATTCCAAGGGATAAAACAGGATGTTCTGATCAATGGGACAGTGACTGGGAGTGAATGAAAAAGTTTTCATTAGTTTCCTGCGCGGGAAACTTGATTCCCAACTTTTGGATCCACATGTCAATCTTTGATAATATGAGCATGTAGAAATTTATGACAGTTTGATTGAAGGACAGACTAAGCCTCTTCCATTGAACCAAACTCTTGCGTACTAAGAAGATTGACACATGGAACCAAAACTTGGGAAGCAAGTTTCCTGCGCGTTTTGGCAAAGTCTCACTCCCAGACTCTACCCCCTTGTTCTGACCAACAACTTTTAATATTTTTTGCACATATGTTTATTCGCTTTAAACAAAGATGCCAATGAAAAAGCAGTCACCTACAGAAGCATGCGCAATATGATACATAAACACTTTATTTGCCAAAGTAAATAAGTAGTGAGAAAATATAATACTCCATAATGAATAAATAAAGCATTATATATCTCCACAATGCAGCTTCTGATGTATATGTCTTTACAATGCATTATAACATTGTTACCTTATACTAAGTACATGCTACTGAAAATACAAACTCCAAAAGTGGTCTTTAAGTGTAAAGAAAAGTATTCTGGTCAAAACAAAACTCTGTCAGAATGAAAAAAAGAAACTAAGTTCAAATACCACTGTCATTAGATTCCAAGTTCACAATAAAACATCAAATCCATGAGATTGGTGCATCCAAATGCAATTTTCAAGCACAAACCTACTTACAAGCTGCTAGAAATAAATTATGAGAATATTTTTCACCAACTATTTTTGATTTTTAAAATATCAAAAATTATTTTTTA
This sequence comes from Thalassiosira livingstoniorum, assembly GCA_036939595.1. NCBI lineage: Eukaryota > Bacillariophyta > Thalassiosirophyceae > Thalassiosirales > Thalassiosiraceae > Thalassiosira > Thalassiosira livingstoniorum. The sequence continues at coordinate 904 of JALLOT010000196.1, read as the reverse complement.
CTACATGAGTACTCAGGACTGTGAGCAGTATTTGTATTTCTCATACAGTTATTGCTTCAATTAACAAAGATGACAATATCCCAACAATGGTAGTTTTTGTTACTTGAATGTACTATTCACGCAGATTCACGCATAAAAACAATGAAATTTAGCCTTTCGTCACTTATTATTACTTGATGGTTAATGACCCCACTTTCTGTGTTGGGGGATTTGTTCAACATTCCACCAATAATCAAAGCCCTGGTTATGGGTTATGGGTGGAATTTTCTCAAAGAAATCTTCATATTGTACTACTTAGTATGGTTCATAATGTTTCATTTTTACTGATATTTTTTATTTTTCAGTAAGCTGTCAGTAAGTATCTTTTCTACTCTTTTTATTGTTCTGTATTTTCATAGTATTGCCTTGTCAGGCCTATCTAGTCATACATATCATATTATTTTTGCTTCTATCGAACTCGCAGCTGCGCATGCTCAGGCATGCCTGTCCATTGTGCTTCCACCATGACGGCTTTCCATGCTCCTAGTGAGATTCTCAACAAAAAGAAACATTCAGGTTGACGTCATAATATAATAATAATCGTACTTTTTCTGAAACTCTCTTTAACCTAATTTCCCCTGATATATTCCGTGGGTATGAGGAAGTTGAAAATTTACATGTATTGCAAAAATATTTCAAAAGACAATACTCCGTCAAGAATACAAAATATTTTCATGTTTTTTTGGAGATTCGTCCAAATCAATACGTATTTTTTAGTGTTGCCTCACGGTCACGAGATTTGTGACCCGTCCGTTACTGTTACCTGGTAATGGTAATGCAAGATTTCACCATGACCAGTCCGTTACCTGTAATTTTTTCGCTAAATCGCCAAAAAATATTAAATTTGATAATTTTTCGAATTCAG
>JALLOT010000195.1:0-23856 GCA_036939595.1 Thalassiosira livingstoniorum | reverse complement strand
AGCGACGGACAACATGAAAACAGATGGACAGAATGAAAAATGATGGAAAAAAATGGAAATGGATGGAAAAAATGGAAACGGACAGAAAAAATGAAAACGGACGGAAGAAATAAAAACAGATGGAATTGGGCAAAAATGATGGAAATTGACAAAAATGATAGAAATTGACAAAATTGAAGCAAAATTTTTCTGTCCCTAAATTTATTTTGTGGTTTATCAATAATGCTCTTCTTTTTGTTTTCTCAATGGCATCTCTACTCTTGGTATGGATTCTACTCCTAAATCTTCTAGCAAGAAATATGTTTGTTTATTATCACTGCCAGAATTATTTATTCAGATATCTCAGATCCAGCCCAGATCTCACAATTCTAAAAATTTGCCATCGCACCATGCCATGGAATAAGAATTGTGACGCAAGACTTCTTTTGCTTATTCAAGAAGGAAGAGTTGACCCAACAAACACTCAACATCCATACCTCATCCAATTGGTAAGGCAGCACTTTGAAGACACCTACAACGCTTCAAACGAAGGGTCTGTCAACAGCAGCGTAAAATGACTTTGCAACAAGTTTCGATCTTATGCTATCGATCAAACTCTTCGATCAGGCTGCCATTGCAATCATAGATCAACAGGAGGAAGTGACGATATGACCACAACCCTTTTGGTGACCTTGGCGATGACATTGTAGGTAACTTTGGTGACTTCGAGAATATTGAACCTGAGTATTCGGATTTTTCTTTTGAGGGTGACGTGGAATATCAGGAGCCGAGGATGAGTTCAGCAAGTGCAAGACGCTCTTCTGGAGGTGGAGCTCAACTAGTGCCATCATCTTCTACTAGTAGTAGTACTGGTAGTGGAAACCAGGCCTGAGACCCTCATGGCCCAAGAATTGATGCATTGGCCCATTCTTTGGGTGGATTTGTGGTTTCCACTCCAGCAACCAGCTTTGCCTTGAAGTACGAGTGGCTGTACATGATCAAGCAACAGCCGCTGATCAATGGTTGTCAAGTGATTGTTGTGAACCTGCATGTCCAAACAATGCACACCAACAAGTTCCGCATCAATCTTGTCCTCGATCCCAGAACTGGCGCCAAAGGGATGGGTCTTATTGTGGGTGCTGTGCTCCCTGTTGCCTTCTATGATACAGGCAGGGTTCACCATGAAATGAATATCATGGATCCAAACAATGCATTCTTTGCATCTCACAGTGAGGTGTGCGAATTGATCCATGCCAATAGCCCAGAGATGAATGAGGGGGAAATCCTCAGCAACCCTCCCATGTGCATCCCTCTCCCCATGGCCTGCAAAGAACCTTTTGAGGAGAAGCAGTTATTTAGACATACGGGCAATGGTGACATGATGAGGGAGGCGTTGTTGGAAAACTACCAGGTGTCTACGTAGGTAGAACACCACTACCTTTCCTACCTACGCATAAGCGTACTACCTTCGACCAAGCAGCGCCTGCAGCTTAAGCCGTTGAACGTTTTCCGTTCAACCTAGTTTTCCGTTCAGCTGAAGCCAAACGCTCACAGAACTCAAATATTCATTTGCTCACATTTTCGTACCTTCACCTACGCAAAATCGCCCAGATTATTTATTCACTAAAATGCTCATAAATTAATCAGAATGTTCTTAAGCACATCTCAGCTATCTCACTAGTAGTTGTCTCAACAGACTATCAGAGAAGAAAGCAAGAGAAATACAAAAAAGTATATGCATCTTTATCTTTACTTACATAATTTTCCAATTGATCAACATAGATAAAAATCTTTCAAATAAGATTAGAGAAGAACATACAAGAACTTCCATTGAGCCCCTACTTGTTCCTGGCCAATGTTTTAACCAAAATTTCTATGATAGATCAAGTATGATCTTAAAAATTTCCCCAGAATAGTATTGGAAACTTTGCTTTGAATGTGACTTCAAAATAATGCAAACTTTTAAAAATATAGTATTACCTCAATAGTGACTTTAAATATTTTTAAATTAGGCTCACAAGGGATTATATTGCCTTATATATTAAAGAGACAGAGGAAAAAGGATGTCAAAGATATACCAATGATCCAAGATTAAGCATTTTCTGTATCTTCTTGTTGTATTCTAAAATCCTATATAAGCACTAAAATACAGTAACAATAGGTTCTTGATGAGGAACCACAATGAAAGGAAAATTCTTGGTATCCACTAAATTAGAGCTGCAGAAATATAACAATATATACTATGAATAGTATGGAATTAGTCATTTCCATTACAAATTTAAAATTCCCCAACCCCTTGTAAGTTGTAAGAGCTAAGTCTCCATATCAAAATTTTCAATTGATAATTCAATAGTCTGTATAATGGATCATTTTCCCCAAAAATGAAATCAAACATTCATCTCTCAAATGAAAATCTCCTTGAAATATTGCTTACCACTAATCCTAGCTCCCCTTAACAAAAACAAATCCAACAACATGCATCAACAATGTACAAACAGCTATAAATTTCAAACAAAACAGTTTTCTTCAACATAAAAGAAAATAAATTATGGGTTTGATCCTTCAGCACCTTAAAACAAAATTGCCTGTTTGATCACTAGGAAATTCAAAGTTTGCCATCAAAGGTAAAACAATGAAGGATACATGCATGGTAAACCTCCCAGGAAAATGGTCAATTATTTTGTCAGAAGTTTTACAAGTAAGAGTAGGATTGAATATGCTCATTTTGATGCTCTCTTTGAGCTGGTCACAAAAATACAATGGTGAATTTACTTTGCTAGAGAAATTTACTAGTATAAAATGTTGCTGCACCAATTCAGATACATCATAACTATGGATATAACAGGAATTTGGCCATAAAAGAACCAAAACATTGTGTTTATCACTTCTCTAAAACAGAATGTTTGTTGTTACCCTAGTTAAAACATTTTAAAAGCTATACTCAGTTGTCTTGTATCTCAAATATTGGCTGACAACAGATATGGCTAGGAGGGTGACCCTGAAGGTTGCCTTAATGACTAGTGATCAAAATTTAAATATCCTCCTGGTTTGATAAATTTGCACACAACAGAAGCAATTATATATTTTAACAGAACAACACTATTGATTCATCACATATGGCCTAATTCTTATTCTCACTGCAAAAAATGTATAAGAAGGAATCTGAATCTTTTTAGTTACTCATAAGCTTGAAAAGCAAAGGTATTTCATTCCTGGCTGATAATAAGTGCACAAAATTAGAAGTGATAGAATTTAATGTCCAACAGCAGTCAATTAAAGGTATGCACACCATTACCAGAATTTCTATAACAAGCAACCATGCTATTCAGAAATTAAGGTGTTTTACATAAAGGTTTTTATTGCACATAATAAAGTCAAATAATATTAAAACACATATTTGGAAAATACAATGTGGATTTTTACTTGATATAATATGATACCACAAGAAGTCAAAGCTTTTGTTAGTTTAGAAGAGGATGATCTGAAAGGTACTTGGTCATTGATTTACAATGGTACAAGTCAAATATTGTATCCTAATTTTTTCTCAATGTATTTTTTAGTTTAGTAATGGATAGTACAATATGACTTTCATAACAACATTTTGTTTGGTGATTACCTTTTGTGGTCTTAAACAAGTAATTTTTTTAGATAAATCAAATTTTGAGTTTGAACTTGGAGTTGCTTCAGCCATCTACATACACATTTTGGTCCCAGTTCATGTTCATTTTGAAATGTATACAATGTAAGGTAAGATAATCAATGTATGATTCAATGATTACAAGAAATGAAATTAATCTTATCATTCAAATTCTATTAATAATCTGTTGATGTATCAAGGATAAATGATTAGTGCTGAAAACTATAAATACAGCTTTCTGCGTCAAATAATATTAAAACACATATTTGGAAAATACAATGGATTGTTACTTGATATAATATGATGCCACAAGAAGTCAAAGCTTTTGTTAGTTTAGAAGAGGATGATCTGAAAAGTACTTGGTCATTGATTTACAATGGTACAAGTCAAATATTGTATCCTAATTTTTGCTCAATGTATTTTTTAGTTTAGTAATGGATAGTACAATGTGACTTTCATAACAACATTTTGTTTGGTGATTGCCTTTTGTGGTCATAAACAAGTAATTTTCCTAGATAAATCAAGTGTTGAGTTTGGACTTGGAGTTACTTCAGCCATCTACATACACATTTTGGTCCCAGCTCATGTTCATGCTGAAATGTATACAATGTAAAATAAGATAATTAATTTACAATTCAATGACAATGATGAAAAGAAAAAATTAATTTTAGTATTCAAATTCTATTAATAATCTTTTGATGTATCAAGGACAAATGATTAGAAATACAGCTTTCTGCATTCATAAAATTTGTATATACTTGATACAACAACACCACATATCACAACTAAATCAATGAAGACAAATGACACAAGTGGCAAGAAAGATAATAATGCGTTGCTGTTGTTGTTGTTGTACATGGACTGTACCTTCTGTACTTGATGTACCTTCTTTAATTGGTGTAGATGCTGTTCCTTATGTAGTTGTCCTAGGAAAATTTCCTTGCATTCCAAAGTGATTATTATGCCAAAATAAGCCTAAGATGAAAAAATCAGGTATTTTGTGAAATACAAGGAAAGTTTCAATGGATGAATACACAAGAAGTATTGCTTCACTGTACTCCATACCAGTGGGTCAAAAATTGGCAATTGACCATTTTTTGTGGCCTGCTGATGTGAAATACAAAGGTGTAAGACTGGACTTGTGACAAGGAAAATAAAAACAACAAAATTCAAACAGATGGAACAATATCCAGCAAGGCAACAAATTGAGGCAAATAGTAGTCCAAAGGGAAAAAAGGGAATGATATAAAAATAATTGTGCAAAAATGGATGTATATATACAAAGTAGCCTACAACTACAATGAAACATGCAAACACATGAAACATACATAGAAACACACAAAGCTAAAGAGACCTTCAAAGAAATCTAAAAACCAAAGAATCCTACAGAACAACCTACAGAACAAACTAGAAACAAAATATACAAAAACCCCAAAAAACTAGAAACAAACTACAAAGTAATCTACAAAAAATACAAAGTAACCAACAAACAAACCTACAAAGTGAGACCTAGAAACTAATCCATAAAACAACACATACAAATACACACACAAAGAAATGTATTGAAAACTTATGAAGGATTCTGGAAAGAATAAATGGCCTAAAATTTAAAGAAAATTAGACCTACAAAGAAGCCTACAAAGTAATGCTTATGTAATGGAACAACACATGCATTGGAGGAAAAGTGTGAGTCAATGTGAGTTGAGTTGAAGAGCATAGCACTGCCAGAGACAGCACAAACAGACAAAACAGACAATACTGTTTTTAGATTCTTTTTAGATTTTCTACAAAAAGACATGCTGCCTGCATCATGCTCCCAACAAGATCTCTACTAGTTATCCAATATCAGTACCTGCATGTTTTCCCCCAAGGATGTGGTTCATGGTTCATGGTTCATGGTTCAGGGTTCAGGGTTCATGGTTCATGGTTTATGGTTCATGGTTCATGGTTTGTGCTTCAGGGTTCATGGTTCAGGGCTCAGGGTTCATGGTTCATGGTTCATGGTTCATGGTTGGGTGCAAGATTCAAACAACATGTGCAAGCCAAAAAGTCTCAAAAAGTGCTAAAACCGTTTCTCACAACATGACAACATTTTCCAAGAACATTCATGTCGAAAGCACAAGATATCGCCAAAATAAAATTTATCACTCTTAATTATATTATTATATCTATTCCTATGTATCTTCAACACGACGAAGAATCTTTCATAAATCGCCAAACACGACACACACTTCTTCATTCCTCATTTTCGTTTTGCTCATTTTTCTTCACTTTTCTGTCATTTTTGCTTTTTGGCGGCGAGCCGGGACCGACTGCTGACTGATGTCGATTGGTCTAGATTGGTCTTATCTTAATTGGCCATCCGACTGGGCGGGATTGCTTGGTCGACAACGGGATGGAATGGGCTGAGGCAAGATCTGCGAAACAACCCGATTGAATGGCGCCAATACCACCTACTATACCTACTAGTTAGCTATCCTGCCAGTCATTCCAAACGACGTTGGATGTGCGTTGGATGTGCGTTGGATGGTCGGTGTAGATGTGATCTGTGATGGTGTTCCTCCGAAAAAAGTGAAATTTGCTCCAAAGAGAGAAAGCTATCCATAACATCTCGCCTGTTTCAGGGCGTAGCGTCAAGCAGCGTCGATTTGTGAGGCGTTTTATATGAGCGGGGGGACGAGATAGGCGGGGTGTGCAAGAAGTGCAAGAAGCTGTCCATGGCATTGTCGGCATTTCTCCGAAGAAAAGGGAATCTCCGAACTGGCGACGACCACAATACTTACCACCGACAAGCACCGACAGCACCGACAGCAGCATCAGCAACATCAGCGACCGGGGCAGCCAAAGAACAGAATTCAGTATTAACTGAGATATCCAAGACGCGACCAAAGATCAGAATTTACTAACCAAGATATCCAAGACACGTGGCGAATCCAGAGACTCTAGATACTGAGAAGTCAAAGATATTTTTGCTGCTTTCGGAATAGCTTGTGATGAAATATTGAATCTCCGAAACAGAAATAGCTGAAGGAATCATATTCGAGAGGTGCAATTTCAAGAATATCTCTGCCAATTTCTTAGCAAATCGTTTTCGTTAGTGGTTAGTGATCAGTGTTGCATCATCATCAGCAGCGGAAGAAACAGCTGCAGAGGCAGAAACAGAAACAGAAACAGCAACAGCAACAGCAGAATCAGCAGCAGAAATAATATTTGGAAGGTGCTATTTTAAGAGCATCTCTACCTTTCGCTATCTATTGGCTATCGGGTGACACGAATAATAAAGTTGTATTGGAACAAATTGAATCAGTGGCTGGAACTGTGGTTAGACTGTGGCTGGAACTGTGGTTGTAACTGTGGTTGGGGGTTGGGGCTGTGATTGAGACTGTGTGGAAGACTGCCCTTGAGACTCCACTTCAGCATGTTGAGCAACTTTGTTGAGCAACTTTTTTGAGCAACACACAATATAAGAAGAAACGCAAAATGAGCAATCTTGAGAAATATCTCGCACGACAACGCAGCGTTGAAGGTGAGACCGGTAGCAACATGAGCAGCAATGTGAGCAAAAGCAGCAATAGGAGCAACGGAAGCGGTAAAAGTGACAACATGAGCGTCAAAGATAAACAAGATCTGAGCAATCTGGAGAAATATCTAGCCAAACAAAACGTCAAGGCGAACAGTAATCCAACGGTAAAAAAAGAGAAGGACGATACAATGACGATTGATACTTTGGACACCAAGGGCACTGCCTTTATTGGTGATGTGGTGGATGGTCAACATGATGCAGATGGTGCAGATGGTGCAGATGACGGTGGAAGAGAGTTGAGTGGTGCCCAAAAATCAAAAAATGCACACGCTGAACGTACCCAACATACCGACAGAAGTGAACATACTGAACGATCCAAACACGGCGAACATACCAAAGAAGAATTCGTCAAAGAAGCTGGACTTGATGCAGGGAAGGACATCGAACCCAATGCAGTGAGTGGAGGGAATGTCAGACGAAGAATCACCAATACTGAAATAATGTTCAAGAACCAATCACTGGGGGAGGAGGGTGAGAAGTTGATGCATTTGGAGGAGGATCGATCGATTCATCAACAACATAATTCGCAGCAGCATCCACATCTGCAGCAGTCACAACAGGCGGGTTTACAACAAAATTTCTCATCTGGAAAATTGAAGAAAAGAGCCAGCATGGAATCGTTAGTGAGCAGCATTGGCATGGCGAGTATTACCGGAGAAGAGGAGAGTTATGAGGATGAATACAACGATGAATATAACATTGGGCTGGGTGAGAGTGGTCATAGTGGTCATAGTGAAGGCAGCACGGAGCGAATGGCCAACAATGCCGAAAATATCAAAAATGGATCTGATCCAGACGACGAAACAGCAGCTTCCAAAGGGGGGGATACACAAATATTTGTGGGTGCGGCATACAAGGCCATCAGAGACATGGAAGAAGTGGATGCTAAACGGGTGGGACGGTCGGGAACTGATGAGGTAAAGTTGGTGGAGCAGGCCAAAGAAGCGAAAAAGGCAGCCAAGGCTGCCAAGAAGGAGAAGAAAGAGAAGAAAGAATCAAAAGAAAAGAAAAAAGAGAGAGCTTCCATAGAAAGTGCAGAAGAGGCACGAATGGAACGAGAAGCATTTGAAAATCAAGTCAGGGCATGTGAATTGGAAAAAGCCGAAATGAATCTGAAAGCATCATCACTCTCATCACCATTGTCACCACCGTCATCCGCGTCGTCGCCACTGAAAGCCATCAAGGCTATAAAGGCAATGGAGGCGAATAATTCAAGAGAGGCATTGGAGGCATTGGATTCTTTGGAGGAGGAGGAGGTTACTGAAAGTGAGAGTGATGCTGCTATGACTTCTAGAAAAACTACGGAAGAGAATGGCGAACAATGTGGAAACGAAGCTGGATTGTCAACTTCGACAATTTCAAAGAAAGAGTCCAAGAAAAAGAATCGCGAGGGTCGTGACGATGAGGCATCCGTCTACTCGCTTCGGTCCTTGAAATCGACCAAGTCTACAAAATCAACGAAATCAACTCGATCTACTAAATCTTCGAAATCAACTCGGTCTACGAAGTCAACCCGCTCCAATAAGTCAACCCGGTCCACTCGCTCGACCAAATCGACACGATCCACCCGTTCCATCTCCGATCAAATCCAAGAAGCTGCCCGTAGAGGGGAAGAAAAGGCCATGCTCCTCTCACCTCGTGACAAAGACTCTGGAGATGGTGACGGTGCGAGAGAAGGTAGAGAAGCCAGACGAACATTGAAACATAGCAATGTGAGCTTTGATGACAAGAGTCATGGCAACAAAGACGAGAACAAGAGGTTTCATCGCAAGGCTAGCACTGATAGCCACCGTAGCCATCGAAGCCATCGGAGTGAGAAGAGCCATAAAAGTGAGCGAAGTCACAAGAGTGATAAAAAATCGTCCAAAAAATCAAAGAGTGCAGTGATTACTCCGGCAGAATCCGAGTTGATGGACTTCATCCATCGAAAAAAGAGTAGTGATCCAAGTACGGCTCCAAGTTTGCCCAGTCTCAAAGATGAAATTCATCCTGAAAAATCTGCCGCTAATTCCTCAGCCGACAAAAGCATCACCTTCTCCCCAATGCCAGCTCAATGCAATGAAGTATTTTCTCAAACTGGTGCACCACCATCCAATACCAACTCGACCATCAACTCTCATACTCCCAATAGCAGTAGCAATGATGCACACAGCGCCAATAGTTTCACATCGAAACAATTATCGGATCCAAATTTTGTTGCCACGCATCCCGAGTTGTTCTTGCATCGGTCGAGATCTTCGAAGTCGTCGAAATCTTCTGGCTCCGATGACCATGGTGGCGACAAGGATGAAGATGATAGTGACGCTACAGTTGAAACGAGCAATACACGTCAATCCCAGAATTCCATGAGATCCGCAGCCTCAATCCATTCATCAGCATCCACAATAGGATCGTTAGGAACACTAGGTACAATGAAAACTACTGCCTCAATGGCTTCAAAAGGAACCATCGCCTCTTCCAAATACTGCGATAAAACTTATTTGGCAACGGCGTCATTGACCAAGTTTCATCAAGGAATAAGGTATGCACAGCGGAACAAAGGAAAGCAACCTGTATTAGATGACGAGGAGATTAAGAGATTGAGTCAAGAGGCTAGAGAAGCCAAAAGGAATACACGGAGTGCTGGATTTACTGCTGCTGGTAGAGGAGCAGGTGGCATTGCTGGTGCTGCTGGAGCAGAAAAGTTTGACAAACTTCAAAACGCCAAAATGATTCAAAACCTCGAAAAAGCCCGGTCAAAATTCCGTGCAGCTCTCAAAGCTCGCATCCTCCTCAATGAAAACATCCACCACTACTCAATAGCACCAGTGCATGAAATGCTAGGTCATGTTGAGAGAAGGCTCGGGTGTAATGAACGGAGTGAATTACATTTTCGAGCTGCATTAGAAATTTGTGAGGGAGAATATGTCAAGGTTTGTGAGGGGGAGGGACAAGAGGAAGTCAAGATTGGGGAAGGGTATGAGATTGATGCTTCCCCTAGCAAGAAAATGAAGTCATTGGAGGAGAACGATGAGGATAAGCTCAATGAGGCTGGTACGGCGGAAGGGAAAGAATCCACTTCGCAACAATCTCCTGGTGGCGCCACTGCTGGTAGTAGTGGTAAAAGACCACAAAAAGAAGATCCCAAGACGACACTCCTCCAAAATATTGAACGGATTAAAAAGGCAATTGATTCGCTTCAAGAAGAAGTTCAAAAGGATGAGGAAATGATGAGGCTTAAAGAAGAAGAAGCGCACGACACGGATCCAGAGAAGCAAAAGACGATCATTGGAGCAGCTGGAGCATCAGGGACAACTGCCGCACAAGCAACCGTAGCACAGTCAGTGGATGCAATGGGCCAAAGAACAGAACTGCAAGAACAGACTGGCAGTGAAATAATAGACGGTGCCACCATTGCTGCTCGTACAAGTTTCGGAAACTACATGCCCATCAAAAAGGAAGATAGTAAGCGCCACATGCAAGAAGAAGAAGATGCAGAGAAGAGAACCATGGAAGAAAACAAGGAAGGAGGTGATATTCCTCGTAGTGAATCGGCAGTTAGTTTTGGATCTCAAGACATTCGCGATGCGCTAGACGAGTTTGATGGTACGGGAGAAAATAATCAGGGTAAAACTCGCAAGGATTCGACGGCAAGCATTGATTCTCAATGTTTTCTTGAGGAGCGCGATAGCCAGGAACGTTATCTGTTGTATGAAACTGATTCTGCTGCTTCTGGCTTTACTGGTGGTGATGCTGCTGCTCTAGCCCAACAAGAAGATCCTGCCAAAAAAAGTGGACTGTCTATAAGTTCCATTCCCAGTGCCAAAAAAGCAGCCAATCGACTGTCCGCAGTCAGTTTTGCTCTCAAACGATTGTCGGATTTGGATAACATTGAAGAGGAAGATGAAGAAGAGTCATTCGTGACGCCATTGGCGACTACTGACAAAAGTGATGCCCGAGTCCGTGGTGCTAGGGTTGATTCTAAGTTGTCGCCCTCCAAGCAAATCCAACAATTCTACAAACAAAAAGAACGACGAATGTCAACCTACAGCATCGATCGACTACGTCAAACATACCTCAATCAAAGTCAATTGGGAGAGCAACAGTATGAGAAACGGCAATATGAACTTGCCATGGCTAGTTTTAATGAGGCCAAGTTTGCTTTGCTCATAATCAGTGATGTATCCATGGGGTTGGAGGTTGACAACGATGGCAATAGTGGCAGTGAATATAGCATTGAGTTACTCAAGGATGAAATCAATTCTGCTCTATTGTCTGAACGAATCACCGATTGTCGTATTCAAAAACATTTTCGACATAAGAAGAAAGGACGATTGTCATCAATTGACGAGGAAAGTGTCAAAGCCAATAGCTATGTTCACTTGAATTATGGAGGATCAGCCGAGACGCTATTGCGTATACGCAAACGATTAAAGGCTTTGGTTGGGGGTGGTCCTACTACAAAGATGACGACGGAGGAAAAGAAGTCAGGTACTGTTGGAACGAATAATGATTACGACAGTGATGAAGGAAGTTTAGATTCATTTGACGAAGAAATCTTGCACGGAAAGAGTGAATTGAAAGAATTGCTCAAGACAGCAACACTCTGTACGGCAAGGATATTGTCCAAGCAGGGAAGTTTGTTTGCCAAACTGGAGAAATACGACGTGGCCTTGGAACTGTTCGAAAATTCACTCATGGCATGGGTAGACGCAGCCTCCCCCAACATTAACGTTTCATCTCGATCCCTCCTAGACAATTCCCACGGCGAACTGTCATCAGAGCTCAAAGAAGTCTCCCGTCAATCCGACCCTCTATTCGCCGCAACCACACGAATGATAACGATACAATTCGACGAGGATGGAGAAACCATGAAACTCTTTTTCGCACGAGTGAAAAGGTTGCTCAAAAATAACAGTCCAAAGGCATTAATGACTGCCCTTCATATGGCATCGATGCATCACGAATTGGGCAACCAGTTATTGAAAAATGCAGAGATGGCCGATGATTCCAACGATGAAAATGAAACTGAAGATTCTTTAAGACTGGCTATGGGGCATCATATGCAGGCATTGTACCTCACGATGGAAATCCAGCGATTGCGTTCGTCTCACAACTTGTCTCAATTGAGTAGTATGATGAGTAGAAGAGGATCAGCCATGTCAAGACGAGCATCAGATGATACTGAAGACAGTTTAAGGGGAGGAAGGGATCTTACAGTACTCATGGCCAAGTCTGATACCAAAGAAATGAGCACCAATGTCGGTGAATTCATGAAAAAATGTTCTCTGTTGAGGTTACAACAGCAGATTCATGTTTCGCATTTATTATTTCATCTGGGAGAGAATGATCTGTGTACGAGCTGGTTGAAAGCAGGAACGAAGTATCTGGATGATAATGGATTGAAAGAAACAAAGGATGTTGCAGAAGTAGCCATGTACATTTTGTCTGTCTTAACCAAATCATCTACTCCTCAAGATTGTGATAGAGTCAATGACCCCAATGTAGTGGTAGATCCACTAGCTCTTTACGAAGGAGGAATAGCCGCGCTCACAGGAGGCTACAATGAAAAGACGAGGTTACTCGTTCACACCGCCTTGGCATTCCTTCAGACAGGTCTGCACATTGATGCCCTTTACGCCCTAGGTGATGCCGAAAAACAGGTCCAGGATATGGACGGTACTCCGTCGTATTATCCTGAATTGTTGTGGATATTCGAATGTCAAGCAATGGTACACTACAAAAGGGGAGAAACGCAAGAAGCATTGTCTTCATTAGAACATTTGTTTGAATGGACATCAAAATGGGAGGGCACTCAGAGTATTGCTCGTGGATTAGTACTGCATCGTCTTGGTTGTTATCACTATGTTTTGGGCGAATACGCGAGGAGCATTGAGTATCTTAACGATGCAATCAGTGTATTTTACGTCAAGAATGCAAGCAAGGATCTTATTTTAGACTGTGTCAAAGTTCTTGCCACCGCGTATGATGCCATGGATGACTTTGAAAATGCCATCAATAGGTATAACTTTGCAATTGACACAGAAAATGATCTTGTTGTGAAGGTGCGGATGATGAATGCAAAATCTCATCTATACATCAGATCAGGAAATTGCGAAGGTGCATTAGCTTCTCTTGAAAGATCAATGGAAGCTCAAAAGAGTTTGGTTATAGAAGCAGAAGAAAAGATGTTACTTTTGACCGACACCATGATTCTTTTTGGTAATGCAAAGGCCTCCAAGAGAGCTTTTTCGGAAGCAATATTTTGGTATGACTCTGCTCTGAATACAAATCACGACAAAAATCCACTTCACCCTATCAATCTTCGTGCTTGGTACAACAAAGGAATAACACTCTTTCACAGTGGAGATATTATTGGCGCAGGTCATGCTCTCGGAATAATGGTAGATGAACTAAGACGAGGATCAAGAGTGGGAAGTGGCTCTGTTGCTAGGGGGGCTTCTTTTGTTTTGAATGCCATTGGGAACATTCACTTCGCAAGTAAAAGATACGACGAGGCAGTAGACTGTTTCAACGAATCTCTTTCAGCAGAATATGATGATAGTTTTTCAGAGAGTCATAGAGCTGGAATACTGTGTAACATGGCTACAGCTTATTTCAAAAAGGGAGACTGGGAAAAATCAGAAGAACATTTCCAGCTTGCAATACAAAATGTGTCTGAATCAGAGAAGGACGTTCGTTCTATAATTTTTAGCAAACTAGCATATATACTTTTCAAACAAAAAGATTACGGGAGAGCTCATTCTCGTTTTCAAGAAGGTAAGAGGCACACTTATTTGAATAATGCATGATCAAAAGGAATGCAATTTTTCATCTTTTTCTTCCAATGTTGTTGCAACTTCGATTTCCCGTACAGCTGCGATAGAGGCTCAAGATTCAAATCCACAATTTGCAACGAAGTGCAAAAATTATGCTGCACTTTGTAAACTTCATATGCCCAATGAAAACGAGGATCATCCAGATGGTTCATCAGAGAATATGACTGATGGCGACGAAGTAGACACGTCACGTGATGAGGCTAAAAATGATGAAGGAGATGGCGAAGACCGAGCTGCGGGTGAGGAAGAGAGCAATAGTAGCATCACCGAACCTATTTCGCCCATATTTGAAGCAAGCTTGGTTCCAATATCTGATGGCCGAAATGCAAGTAGATATAGGGACTCAGTTTATAGCTTTGACAAGAAGTTAATGACTGCTTTTGGAGTTAATCACACTGATCACGATGCAGTACTCGCATCTGCAGACAATGAACCAATTTGTAACTTGTCTATGCAACACTTCTTACAAAAGTCAACGGAGTCTAGAGAGGAACATGCTTTAGAATTCGAAGGTTTGCTTGTGCAGAAATTAAATTCCAAATTCGACCAATTGAAATATGATGTGGATGTAATATTAGTCAATGGCCAATTGTAACATATAAGATTTGTATATAACAACTGCCTCAGTAGGTGTGCTAATGAATTAGCCTTAGGAATTTCGTTTCAGAGCCTATTTTAGAAGTGCACATCAAGGAGAATACCATACCTTCAGCAGCAAACAGAGGCATATCAATGAAGTCATCAAAAGAGTTCGTTTGTGAGTCGTAGACATACCTACATGGAGTGAATGGTTTACCATTACGATAGTGACTGTCATGCTGATTCTTACTTAGTCTGGAGCTCAAAAATCTTCAGAGTACAAAATTGGAATACCCCAAGATATTCTTTCACAGGCTTCGCCAGATTTATCAGTTCATCATTTTTTAAGAATATGATAGAGCAATAAGTTGTAATATTGTGTGACACTAATAAAATGGAATTGCTAATTATCACATGTTATTTGGATTACAGTGTAATTTAAATCATCCAAAGTTACTGAAAGAAGAATATTGCAACTCAAGACAGATTTTTAGACTCACATTTTGACTTTGGCACAAACACCAACTAGTAACAAATTCAAAATGTGTGACTGAACAATTCATTTGAGTCCAGATTAATATTTTTTGAGCACCCAAAAGCACAAAAGAACAAAAACAGAAAGATGAAAGGAATTATTGCATCCATTTGTATTCTTTTTTACAATTAGGGACACGTTTCAAAATACAAATTAATAATTTTTGACACAAGCTTGCTTGGTTTTTACTTTGAACTTAATAAATTTACTCATGATGGTGCCAAAAAGTTGGAAAATTTGACAGCTATTCCACTTTCTAGTACAAAACTCCATTAGTAAATGCATTTTTTGTGTGTTACATAGTGATCTTGTTATGTTTAGCTGATCAAGAGCACAAAAATGAGTACAAGCAAACACATTCAATAATGGAAGAAGCTTAGATGTGACATTAAGACTTTTCAGCAAAAGGACAACCAGAGAGATATTCAACATTCAAATCCAATGACAAAAACTCAAATAAATGATAAACTACAACAAAAAACTAGATTGTTGTGTTTTGTGTCAATAAGATTCAGATCTGTAAAATTTGAACCCATAGCACATATCCCAAAGCAAACACTGGGACATGTGAGTTGTAGGTGGTCATAAAAAATAAATTTTCCAGCAAGTTTACAATGTGGAACTACAATCTTTGGCACCAAAACCATGAACATTTTCTGAAACAAAAGAAAATTTCAAAATGGAGTGATATGAACAATTATAATTGTGGGACAGAAACATGAACTTAACAGCAACGGAAAAATGAACCCTCTACCCTACTCAAACTAATTTTAATTTCAATGACAAATCAACTTGCAAATATTCAAACCTACTCAATTTCACTGCTTTTTCTTCAATGTGCAAATTAACCCTCAACAAAAAGAATAATATTAAATTTAATATTGAATATGTACAAAAGCTATGGTAAACATACAAATGCTTTCCCAGTTCTAAAACACCTCTCTTGTTTGCTCTCCCCACTTGAAAAGCACTTTGGAAATATTTATTGATGACCATGGCAAATATCAGTGAGCCAGAACTCATTTTATTGTCACCGACTACCTGTTACCTGATGGGTTCTATTCTTTAGCATTTTTTTGGTTTGGGATATCAAATGAAAGTTGTATTAATTGCAAGAACCATGCATCATGTAGGAAAATTTAAAGATGGACAGTATTGATGAATCCAATGTTTTTCAGCTTGCACACACTACAACTAGAGCACATCTCTAATTGGAGTAAAACACAAAAGTCACAATATTTTAAAACATTGCTATGACTTGTTTGGTACATCAACTTATTCTAGCTCCAATAGTAATTGCCTTCTCATTTTGCTGTTGTGTGATGTATCTACAGACACCCAGACTGATTTGACATTAGATTTTTCATTTTATTTTCAATATAACAGGTCCTGCAATTATTCACTATGTTGGTCTGGAGAAATTATTCAATCACACTTTTGAAATTTAGCACAGACATGAGATCTTTGGCCAAGTTCCAAAGGTGTGACTGAACAATTATTGTGTTTGTCTTTGCTGTCTGTAGGGTTGTCTCACTAGTATAACACCAGAGGTCACTGCATCATATTGAAATTATATAGTTCTAAACAAACTACTTCAAATCTTCTAGGACATCCTAATCATCAATTCTTTTCGAATAGGGTCAATAATCCCACCTTTCAATACATGATACCTGTTTCAAAAGGAGGTCTGCAGATACAATTCATTTTTCTTTTTTGTGAGTGTAACTGCAAAAGTGATGAAGACATTAAAATACTGTTTAATTATTTTCAAAGGCAGTGCATTGGTGGCAGGATTAAACCATAAATGAAATGTTGTGTTTTTTGTAACATCAGCTGTAACTAGGACCCACTTTTGCATCTAGTTCTACAATCTATTACTTATGTCATGGAATAACCACAATGGAGACCATGCTGCCATATTGTTTTCTTGATGATACCATGCACAATTTTAACCCATTTTACTAAACTATAGGTGGATTGGGTTTAAGAAATAAAAACTAATTTGATGTTAATACCTTTAGTATCTAGTATTACCTACATACAAAAACTGGATCAAACACAACATCCAGTTTCATGGAAGCTGACAATTGCAGATTTGCACCATATTGCAGAAATTGACAACGAAACAACAATAGTATGGTAGATGACTTCTACTGACTTCCTTGGTAATACCTATGTATTGCAAACAATATTTGTGTCAAGAGGCAGTAAAATATGATGTTTCCATTGTCATCTTTTGAAAAATGTACCTATTGCCACTGGGGAATAGAATTGTTAGCCTTGTAACACATATCAGTAAAAAAGTTAGGATTGATTAAGAATACACAAAAGATACAAAAATAAAGATTCAGTACAGGGGTCAAATCTACAACTTTTTATAATCACATGGTTTGTTTGCCTAATTACAAGAATTTTAGAAAATTACTTTGAATTTGTTGCAAACTTTAATTTAAAAACTATAAAAACTAATCCTCACAAAACTATTAAGCAGTAAAAGTATGTCTCACAAATATTTTTTTCATTGAATTAAAAAGTCAAGTTTAGAAGTGTCACTTTCTTTTGTCAATAGAGAGTCATCTCAGAATACAAATATACTTACTATTTAGACCACGCGTGCAACATGGCTACATATTAAAAATTCCAAAGGATTGAATATTAAAAAGTAAAATCCAATCTAGATGCAGCTTAAAAATGTTCATTTTCAAGATGATTTAGTTGAAAGTGGGACTGTAGACACCATCTTAAGAAAGTTTAAATAAAGGAATAAAAATAGAAAGTTAAATAGAATTACTGAATAATTTTATTTTTTTTGCACCAGTTGGAAAAACCATACTTCTTGTAATAAAATTTCCACATTAATTCAATGCATTTTTTGAGTTTTCTGAATTTACTTTTTTGTAATTATTTATTATCCCCAACAGAAATATAGAAAATATAACAGGTAATACACTTCTGATTCTGAATACAAGAGTCTAGTATTTTTTCACTTTTATGTAGTGATGTTGTAATATTGCTTGCTAACCAAGATAATAAAGTAAGTACATAAAATACTTGTGACATTAATAAAATAAATGTTGATATAGCACTTTACTACTTTCAACTAAATGATCATCTATGACATAGTGTATAATAATGATCAAAATATTTGTAGTGTATCAATATTACTGATGAATATAAAATGTAACTATAGCATATTGCACATAGCCCAAAATAGACACTGGGTCCTTGTAGGAGTTTCAATAAATCATTTTTCTGGTTAGTTTACAGTGTGAAACTACTAATATTTGCACCAGAATCATGCACATCATTAATTGACATAAACATCAATTATATCTTATAATTTTTAAGAATGGACTGATATGGACAGTAAACATTGTGGGACAAAACCATGAAGTTATCAGATAGAAAAAGAAAATCCCTACTCAAACAAAATTAAGTTTCAATACCAAAGGACCAGCTCAAAAACAATCTATCTAAGATAATTTAGCTGCTAATTCATTCTACATTTATTCTATAAATATAAATAGGACAATGTGACTAAATATTATCTATTTAAAATAACATGATAAACATTCATTTTGCTCTTTATTTCTACATCACTTCACTTGTTTGTTCTCATCAATAAAAACATTAAAACTATACACTTTCACCAATGTATTGTATGATTTAAACAAGAGACATAAACCTTGATATCATACAGTGAGCTGAGTATTGTAGCTCCACTGAACTAGACTTCCAATTGTGAAGGCTGTCTAACTTGCACCCTCTAAGGTTTTCAAACTTCTACATACACCTAATTTTGTCTCACGTTTTGGCATTATGAGACTCCTGCCCTGCAAAACTCAATCTGAAACTAAATTATATTTCTTAAAGCAACATCATCAGACCCTTTTTACAAACTATAGATGGAATTTATGTTCATAAAATAAACACAAACATTAACAGGAGTTTATACAAACCAATCTATTTTGGATGATCCATGACAATTATTTTGATTCTGACACTTGGATTGAATTTGAATATTGATTTCAATTTTGAGAGCTTGTTTTCTTTGCAAGATTTGTCCACACATTTGATAGCACATACTTCTAAGTCATTTTAGTGTCTTTGCTTGGAATGTTTGATTGGCACTTGGATATTTTGGTACTTTTTTTATTAATTCAATTCAAATGACCCATTTGGCACCTTTAGATTCAAAATCTTGATTTTTGATCTGCTCTAAGCAAAATCTAGTTGAACCCAGGAAAAGACAAAAGCACAGAAACTCAAGTAAAGCACTCATATTGATTGTTGATTGGTTTGTATGTAACTTGGTAGTTTGGACACAACCAATCCATTTTCATCCAGAGAATGTCATAGAAATCAAAATTGACTAGAAAAGAAATTAAAAGCCTTGAAAAGTAAACCTTTCCATCATCAAGGAATTTTACCAATGAATTCAAGTTCACATTACTTGAACTTTATGATGTTTGTTGTAAGTCCCCAGAATGGTTGAATGGACAACAATGTGAACACACCAGTCTCCGTGCAGTATCATTTGCACCTCTTGATAAACCAAGGAATTTGGTCTTGTTGGTGCATCATGATGATTGAAATTGCAGCAGTATCCACCTTGAGGCACATTCATCAGTGGCCCTGTCCAGGTTTGGGCACCAGCTTTGTTGTGCGACAAGGAATAATTATATTATGACAAGTAAACTACTTCTGTCATTGAGTTTTGAAGGTAGAAACTCATCAACATGACATCCTTGTTGTGTTAAAGCAATGTAATTTCTCTATTATTCAAGCATGTTTTGTTGATAGCTCCAATTCGGAATCTTTTATTGACAGGATGATTGATGTTACGAGACCTTATGCTCCCAACATTTTGGATCTGGTATCATCAACACATTATTTCAGCCAAAACATCCACACGGACCAACTAAATGTACTATAAAATTTCTGTTTTATTATTATTATTATTTCAGCCAAAACATTCAACAACAAAATGTTTATAACAATTAAACTTGTTATTGCACTCATATTTGTTGTGGTTGCAGAATCATGAAAAAATATTATTATTTCTTTTTTCACATAGTCCAAGAGGGAGATGTCAATAAGACACAATCATTCACCAGTAATAAAATCAAAAAGGAAGTAGAGTACAAATGCTTCCCTTGAAAGCACACATGTCTGCCCTCAATCAGAAAAAATATATGTATTTTATCTTTCCATCACATGACAATAGCTCAAGCAAAGGAGATGGAAAAAATATTGAACGGCTCATTGAAATCCTACTTGGGATGCACAGAATTTGTTTCCAAGGGAGACCAAAGCTATTATTTGGCTTGTCCTCAGGAAGAATGTCACACAAATTTGGCACAAAATTATTTTGTGATCCAAATTATTGTTGGCTGTTTCATTGGTATATTTTCTTCTCAATGGTATGACATATTTCCTAATTGTTGTGTTTTGTATTTCTTTTGTCTGCCATCATTTCACAAGGGAGTGTTATTATAGTGAGCTGGCTATTGTAGCTACACTGTACCAAACTTTTGATTGTGAGGGCCACATACCTTGTACCCTACTAATGTTTTCAAGATTTCACACAAACTTCCCTTTGTCTCACTTTTTGGTACTTTGACACTCCTGCTTAGCAAAACTCAATCCAAAACTAAGTTATAATTCTAATGCTCATTTTTTTTATTCATCTTTTGCACTGTTGCGTTCCTTGTGGACATCATCATCACTATCAATGGTGGCTAATACCCGCATTGGTTTGTTTTTTTTTTCGTTTTCGAACCAAGGAGACTCCTCAAAAAGTTATTCTCAATAAAAGACACAAAACTCTATCAAATCTCCAGCAACAATGCTTTCTATTACCATGATAAATGAAAAAAGATACACATATTATATTTATTGACATATCATCAACATATCATCAAAATACTGTTAACACATCATTAACTTATTGTTAAAAATAATTAACATATCATTAGCAAAAAAAATATGAAAATAAATGTCATTGAGAGCACCTTGAACTCCACAAACAAATGCCTGGCCAATTTATATTGAACACAATTACCATTTATTCTGTTTTGAAGCACACAAAGAAGTGCCCTCTATACAATTTTTTACCAGGTTTCTCTAGATACAATTTGAATCTATACTCTCTACATAATTTTCCTCTCACCCCCTATTGATATATAATATCAAATGGAATACAACCATGGTATGAAAATCATCTAAAACAGAATCATCCATGATTGAATAATATTGTGTATCTTCATGAAAAGACACCAACAGCAAAACTTGATGTTTCGCCTTTTTGGCATCTCTTTCTTTATTACTAACAAAGGTACAAAACAATTCATGATGGACAATGCAATTTTTTCAAAGGTCACAGCAGAAAATGATATTTGTCTCCTGTGAAGCTCATAAATATCTTTATTTTTTTCAGACAATGAATGGTCACCAACAGCGGAAATGAAAAATGAGATTAAAATTTACAAACAACTGATCTGGGACTGCTTGCAATAAAGTTTGTTTAATTAATGATATTTCCTCTTCTTCTTGTATCTAGTTTTACATTTGTAGTTTCATCGCAACAATGGTTTATCTTCATCTAATGTGAAACAAAACTCTGCACTGAAATGAAAAAATCATTTTTGTTCACTGGCAACAACAACAAAAAACATATTTGTATCATTTTATGATTCAAGGCCAGTTGTCAGAACTTGCAATAAGAACTTAGCACACAAGATCCCTTTCAACCACCTAACATTATTTAAGGTGAGCACACAAAACAGCATATACATTTATGTAATAAAATCATACAAATATGAAAACTCAATAAGAAGAACAGTGTTAGAATTGTATAATTATTATTTTTTTATGGGCTAATTACAAAGTGCCTTTTATTACAAAACAAACATCTGTATCCTTTAAAAATGTTTCTGTCTCTGTTAATTTTTCTTTTCATTACAAACTTTTATAGTCAGGGACATCAGTTTTTACAGAATATGCACCATAAAACTAATTTTAATAATATGTAAAACTCATTTTGATATCTACATAATTGCAGGATGGATCTTGTAAAATGGAAGTTAGACCTATTGCAAGGGGTCCTAGCTTATGGACTTCCCATTTTTGAATCTTTTTGTGACAAAAAATATTGAAATATTCTTGATTCAATGAAAAACGATGGTGTTATGATTTTTTTAATTTTATAATAATGGATAGAATCTGAGAAAAAACGTTCTGTTTTGTCACCAAGGTGCGCAATTCATGCAGTTATACTCATTTTAGTTAAAGCTTTCTTGAAATAATCAAATTTACAATTTTGGTGTCAAATTGTATTGGGATAAACATTTGATATGTAGATTGGGAGATTATTGTCAAATAATAAATAAGTTATCACTTAAATTACTTTTTTTTAGAAAAAATTAAGCTTGCGAGTTTGCTCCCTTCACTGGATACAAAGTTTTGTTAATTCTAGCAGAGCCTGATGAAGGCCCAATGCAATATATTTTGCCTCGTTTTTGCAGTCTCTCTTGGTATAACTACAATCCCAAAGATCAATTCTATTGGTTGTAAATATGTTAACTTCAGAGGGAATTGTTATGGTAATGTCTTTAAAATGTGGACGGAAGAAAGAATGTGGAAGCCAAATGTGTTCAATTGAAACAGATAAAAATCTGAAATATTATTTTGTAGACAGAAAAATGCAGAAAAATGTTGATTTTCTCTGATTTTCATAAAAAAATTGTATCTACCAACGAATTGGCGATTCTTTTTTTAATGAGAATCGTAAACGTAAAACAAGTTTGGACTTCTTTGGAATATGCTAGAACTCCCACGAATCCAATCTCACAACCCCACACAAAATGAAAATGAACATGGGCCCTGTAAATGCTGTAAATACTATTGCCCACAATTTGTATGTCACATTTCATGAGACACCCAGTGATTGGATTTGTTCGAATCTGGGTCACTAATATTGGCAAACTGATCATGAGCTAGTATGGTAGTACTTACTAGTACTACCATATGTACTTACTTATACTATCACCAATCCCCAGGCTCTCACATGCGTAAGATAACATCATTATTACCTTATCATGAGTCATGAGCCAACTCATCATCCATTCGCCTAATACTTACAACCAGCTGCAACCAGACAGAACCAGACCACATCACAACCCTTGCAGCCCAGGCTGCAGGCTGAAGACACCTGCAGTGTAGTAAAAAGTGAGCAAATAATAGGACCATTCTTTTAGGATGGGAGCCAAGTCCCGCCACTCCTGCCTGTTTGGGGCAGCATGGGGATCCGGCTCCAGGCACAACCATGAGGGCCATCCACCAAAAATCACTTTCACTTTTTCACGAGATGAAGATGTGGTGATTCACTTTCACAAGTTAAAACTCTAATGATCGTTAAGATTGATTTTTCAGAGCACAGAGTACTGTAGTTACTTACTCTAATCAAACGAAATCAAAGTGAAAGGTGAAGGTATTGTAGCATATGTTGTAGTTTGAAATAGACCACATCTCATAATTTCAAAATCCAACCAAAAGCAAAGCCAACCAACAAGCTTTGCACAAGAATAACAAATCAAATCAATCTTCACTACAAATTTCTCCAACACAATTCTCAAACACCCAAATCATCGATTGGCCGTAACTCAAGAACAACAAACATGAAACTTTCTACTGCCTCCTTGGTCCTTTCGGCCTCCATTCTCAA
>JALLOT010000194.1:0-19827 GCA_036939595.1 Thalassiosira livingstoniorum | reverse complement strand
GTGTTAGCTGTTGTTGTTGTCATTGTTCTGTTTTTCACACATTTGTCAAGCATCATTGTTTTGAACAATGTAAAATCTGTTATAGTTATGCTGATAATGATGATAATGATAATGATGAAATCAAGCCTTTCTACTTTGTTCCATCATTCCTAAGGAAAAAGATAATTGGCAATATGTTACTACCCAAAGTCATCAGTTTGAAGCAAATGAGCTAATTCTAGACTCCAAGTGGAAGAGTCATAAAGAATCAAAGGATTCATCAAGCTGAGATAAGGTTGAATTGTTACTAGTAAAATCTCTAGTATCATTTTATAATAGTAAAATTGTGCTTTACTAGTAAACTAGCAATTGTTAATTTCTTGAGAATGAATATGCAACATTGGTAGTTGCTGGAATAATCAGTTTGTGTTTTAAAGTCAGTTTTGCTCATCATTGTTTTTTTTAGATTCTTGATGTTTCTTTGATATTGTCCATTTGTATTTTGTTATAATTATCACACATAATGGCTACCAACTGTGCAATGAGTATGTGATTATGTTGATAATGTGGATAGTAGTGTCATGTTTCAAGGCTACCAAGTAGTCATGGCTGTAGATATATGAACTCCCATGCACAAATGCAAAGCCTACTGGTCAAATCATTTAATTTGGATGCAGAAGTTGCCATCTAGAATTTTCACAATGTGTTGCAGCAAGGGAGAAAATTTCATCTGTGGTTTGTCCCATCCAATATTAGAATTGCCAATCCATTGATAATTTATTTGTACCATAACCATGGCCAGTAGATACAACATCTGCAAATTTCTTGCTCAGTAGCGTGTAAGTTCTGCCCCACACTAATCAATTAATTTACCAAAATTGACGCAGCTGCAAATGCTTATTCTTTGGGAATCCTTTTGTTTTAGGCAGACTTCTTGCATGTGAGTTGTTCCTAGGGTCAGTTGGTAAGTAGTTTATTTTTTAGAAACCAAAATAATATTTCGCGTGGTCTGAGTAAGAGTTGTGTGGAAGTAGTAAATCGAACTAAATAGGAAACATATGTATAAAGTTCTGTCGGAAAATGTGCATACGAAAACACAACATCAAACAGATTTTTCAAATAATACAGGTAGCTTTAAGAAATAACAGCTAGGTGCATCTGTGTTTTCTGTACAATCAATTTACATAAACAAACAAGAGCTTGCTATCGCATTCCAGAGTCAAAAAGTCTGTCCAAACCACATAATCATTCTGCTCAGAGATTGCCTCTAGATAGAGTGTCATCGGGCCTAATCTTGATGACTGTGCTTTACATAGAAAAACTTTTGAATGGTATTTTCCGTTCGGCTGTTGACGAAATTCAAAATCAAGGACAAAGCGAACGTAATTCCGAACAGTTTGGAAGATACTCTCAAAATGGATCTCCCCTTCAACAATGGCAAGTCCACACTGGATATATTGGCGACCAAGCTTGAGAGTATAGCTGTCATCAAAGAAGCACCCGTCATTCCTAGCAGCGCTGGCAACAACATCTCTAATCTCTTTTTTCTTCGCTGATACTTTTCTAGGGCTTTCGAGCATCCAGGGCAAGATTTAGTATGAGAATGGTACCGGTCCAGTAGCATTTCATTGGAGGCATTGGAGTTTTTAATTATGTACGGCGATACGTTTCCTTTGGTCGGTAGTCCAGTAGCTGCTTCTAGCATACTGTTCAGCTTTTCACCAATCATATATTTTGATTTACCATTTCTGTTAGCTCCACTGACTGCATAAGATGCTTTCCTCGTATTCTCAGCTGCCACATCTAACCATTTACGAAAAACCTTGGTCATCATGTCGGCTGAACTAACCGCCTTGTAATCCCCGTGTTTAAATCCATTTTTGGCCATGCGTTCCCCCTGCTGGGCTAAGAAAACATTGTCTCCGTCAAACACACTATTTCCAACCAAATGATTAGAGACGCCCATCAGATTGGAAAACACTACCTTTATCAACAAGAATTTTCCAATTTTGGACAGTAACTTGAATCTCTTTTTGGTACCCACGGGATCAGGTTTTAACTGCCTCATTGCATTCTCAAAAGGGTTGAAAATAATGACTCTGCACCGTCCTCCAGTTTGAGGCACAATGAATATTTCAGTGCTGCTCGAATAGCCACTTTTAGGTGTGCGATGATACCGAACGTGACTGGGTGGGTAGAAGCCTAAATAACTAGTGGACGTTTCATCCGCTTCGTTGTCGCCGATTTGAGCTCCAGCGAAGATTGGATCAGCAAACTGAGCAAGGGCTGGTTTTATTTGAACCTGATATAATGGTAATGGAGGTGGCAATTCACTTATGCTGTTGTCCCCGTCATTTGTTGCCCCAGATGGAATTTCAGCAGCATAAAGTGAATCGGCCTCCTCTTGCCAAACTTTCTCTTTCTCTTCCACATTCATCATTTTCAAAGGCAAATGTACTCCTGCCTTATCTCGATCACTGAGAACTCCATGATGGCTGAATGGAAGATGCGACATGTCAATCACATTCTCGGTCAACAATTCGTAGCCATATGGCAAATCCCGTTGGTAGGCCGATTGAGGATACTGATCTTGCCACGCCTTCAGCATTGGCGACACTGGCACTTGAACTAGCTTAGAAAATGGAGCTGTTTCTACGTCTGGCCAGACCCAGATGATTCCCGCTTCCACTTTGACAGGGTACGAAGCTACGCTGTTGGCAGAACAAAGATGGGCTTCATGTTGGGACTCTGCTTGGGGGATCCTTGTGCACTGGCCTTGGCTGTTGAATTCCCATCCGTGATACGAGCACTGCAGGCATTTATTAGGGCCGTCGTCGCTGTCATCGTTGCTTCCGCTCGCCTGATTCTCGCTGTGGATTTTGACGATGCGTCCTTCGCTGAGCGGTGCGTAGCGGTGGGCGCACATGTCCTCGTGGCATCGCCACTCCGCTCCATCGTGCCAGAGGACCAGGTCCATGCCCAGCAATTGTTCGGGGTTGGGCGCATTTGGATTCAACGTGTTGGTGAGAGCAAGAGGCCACCAGTTCTGATGAAGTGGCGGGATGGATGGCTTGGTCGGTGTGTCTGGTGCATTCTTTGAAATCAAAGTTGGCGAGGATGATGATGGGCCGCCGATGACGTTTGCTCCATTGGCCGCTGTACTTGGAGCGTTGGTTGATGGAGAGATGGTCGAAAATGAGGCACAACGCTGGATCGCAGCTGCTGTTAGTACCAACGCAAGAGAGAATAGGGGTTGCATTTTGGTGTTGTGGCAGATTGTGGCTACAACAATGATTGTTGTTTCGATTTTTGCTGACGCCAATTCTAAGCCAATTTTTATGATATTGTTAGTTAATAATAATACATCTAATTTATGAGACGACTACATGCACGGCACTATTGTAGAGCTGATGGCTGATGGCTGAGCCTGAAGGCTGAGTCATCAGCAAGATTCAATGGTCATGTTTCCTGCAAACAGCTGCAAACTTTGGATATTATAACATACTATTATCTCATAAGCAGGTAGATTTAGGAGAGCTTAGAATAAAAATTTGATTTGGGCAGCAGACCCAGCTGATGAATAAGTAGGTAGCATGATTTCTTAAACATACATACCTTTAGGACCAAAAGTTTAGGATAAAAAATTGAATTGGGCAGCAGACAAAAGACCTTTGGTCTCCACTAGACAGGCTAGTAGTAAAACAATTTTTTTTGTTTGTGTCTAAGATATTAAGGAAATGAAGTTATTTCAAGCACAAGACGGGATACTAAATGAATTTACATAATTTCAAGCATTTATCCTTTCATTAAAATAGATTTTCCATAAAAATATACTCAAGATCTCATCAAAAGGCCAAAGCTTAATTGATGTGTAATAGGTAGGATAGAATAAAGCTCCAATAATTTAGGTGACTAGTTGCCTTTCCACTCAAAAAGAGGAAGAAATATGCCAAGGAAGTGACGGTAAAGAAATTTAAAAAAGAAAAT
The DNA here is from genome assembly GCA_036939595.1 of Thalassiosira livingstoniorum. NCBI lineage: Eukaryota > Bacillariophyta > Thalassiosirophyceae > Thalassiosirales > Thalassiosiraceae > Thalassiosira > Thalassiosira livingstoniorum. Next base: position 15,861 of record JALLOT010000194.1, on the reverse strand, counting down.
AAGGAAAATTCTTACATGTTTGAGTTTTGCCCTTGGTGCCTTGGGAATGGTGGGTATTAATTGGACCACATCTTTGTGGTAGTTTTGAATTTGCCAAAATCTATTGTTGTGGCCAATCAGCAATGAGCAAACCTGGTGAGAAGTTTCTTGGAAATTTTCTTGCTTGTGAAGAGGTAGGCTTTATATCTGAGACCGAGGATATCATGGATCCATCATTTGACTGACTCGTGACTGATGATGGCTATAGTGATGGAGTAAATAGATTTGGCCATGAGGGAAAGGCTAATTACGATCAAGTAATGATGAAGCACCTCTACTTATGACATCATATCTGCAAGGACAGCAATTTTACTCCAATTTTCCAAAAATGCATGATCTGATAGGTCTAATTTTTCATGGGGTTTGAATTTGATGTATTGGATATCATGTCAATTTCTGGTCATCTTTTATGTAATAAATTTATACAATGTACCATTTCATCTATGATATTTGGGCAAAAAATGTCATTTGATCATCCATTTTTAAAATCATTTTGTTAGTACCCCAACCATTCAGCCTCCTTCTCATGCCCTTCAAAATATGAAGCCATTAAGTATACATTAATCAGTAAATTTCCAACTTTTTTTAATTTAAGTGTGAGATACATTGAGATAAGATCTCTCAAAAACTATATCAAACACCTGATAACTCCAAAAATTTGTTCAGAAAACATATTTTAGCTGGCAAATCCAATGAATTAGTGATGTCCTTTGGAACAAGACCAACAGAAGCCATGAAATCATTTAAAAAAAAACATATCACTTTTTTGATGTGATGGTATCTGGTTTTAAACATATCAAGAAAAACAAAAAAAAACACAGTCAACAAAATGTCATGTATTTGCATTGTTTGTTACATGATTTAACAAGCAAACTTATGTTTTCTACTGATGGTCAACAATCACACATGACTGAATTTTAACATGATTTTCCAAATAAACATCTGGCTATTTTTTCTGGCAAAAAAATCCTCCAGCTGGAGCTCTTTACATTCATTATTGTAGTACTTTTAATGCTACTAAATTAAAATATTTTGTTCTGTCAATACCAATAATGAGTTGTTTATGATGTAAGGTATTATTGATAATTTCTACAAGTGTGACACAACTTTTTTGATAACACTTCAAAAAAACCAAATGCATCTTGACAAAACAACACTTCAAAAATACAGTAGGACTGTGCTTTTTAGACATTTCATTTCATTTTACATTGGAGTTTTGGAATAGATATTTAATTAAATGTAAAAATTCTTAAGATATTATTATTACTGCTGTGATTACAGATTCCAAAAAACAATATAATATCCAGAAGCAATCAAAGGATAGTACTGATAATGGCAAAGCTAATAAACTATAATAACAATGATGTGGATATAATGGTGATGGTAGTTATTATAATTGTAATTCTCACAAAACTGTTTTTAATTTTTGATGAATGTGAAGAAAACCAGATCATAGTAAAAAGAGAAGGGCAGAATTTAACATTGTTTTATAATGTATTGGAAATAATGGAGCATCTGCAGCAATGGAATCTTTTTCATTAGTATACTTGTTGTTTGCAAAGAGAGTAAGCACTAGCAACATTTACATACCTTGTACCTGCTTCCACAACAGCTACAAAATTCTAAGGAACCTGTTGTGCTAAAAATCAATGTTGTCTATCTACAAAATATTTTCAAGATGATGCAATATGCTATGAAAAGCCTTTTAAGATTGAAAAAAGTTACTTAAACAATTTAAAGGAAATTGCTAAATAACATTTTTTTAATTGTTTGTGTGGTCAAATATTGCCCTTAATATTTTTGGATAGATTTTTTTATTTGACAGAGGTGAGCTGCATGTAAACTCCTTTTTGTTGGATATTTTTAGAATTTATTGGGTTCTGACAAATCTATTTTGATTGAATTGAATGGTTCCCAATATTCTTGGTTGAAGTTTTTGTGAGCATGAATTTTGTTCAGGGAAATTGATTTTTCTATAATGATTTATTTTTCTCAATGATATTTATTAAAAGATTGATTTCTGTTTTATGGATCATCATCTGATATTATATCTGATGGTGTCATTTTCTATATTTTACATCTTGTACATTTTTTGTGGTTTTAAACAAATGATGGTTTGATTTCTTACAGAACATAATTTGTAATAGGAATTTATATATTTTATCATTCTGGCCTTAAATTTCATCTAATAACTTGAATATGCAAAAATTCCTTTTCTTGGTATGTAAACTTAATTATTTTTGTATTGAAAATGTGGGGTAATGGTACCTATGTCAAATAATAGTAATGGCTTACTTTTGATAAAAGTTGCATCAAAACTTAATTATTTGTCATCATATTTCACTGGCATTGATAAAATTTCTTGTTCATTCAACCAATGACATATTCATATTTAAGAATGCATGGTTCCTGTGTTTGGATTTATTTTTGCATCACATTAAAAGGAGTTTTTCTTTCATTTTTCTTCAGAAACTACTGGTAATGATTAATCAAATAAAAATGATAGCACCCACCTAAACATTGCAGTTTTTATTTACAATAATATGAAGCCATAAAATGACAAGAAGTTGTATAGTTTTAGTCCCAAAGTACTTGATTCGTTTGAAGTTGTTTGGATCTTTTTTGGTGTTTTAATGTTGAGTAAGAAAAAATATGTTTGGATGGTTCAAATATAATTATTTTATTCTTAATTCATGTTCTTGCTAAAAAATACTTGATCTTTTCCATGAAAGTAAAAGTAATTGACATTTTTTTACTTTGGAAATTACGATTTCAAGTTTTAATTTCTAATATATCTTCCATCAGAATAGTTGACAGCTTTTTCAAGACAAAGTGAACCAATGGTCATCCTCCTCAAGGTGAAAGCCATGGTAAAAACAATAGCCTAAATGGTAATAATGCAAGAACTGTGAAAAAATATGCATATCTAACAGTCTAAGTCACTCACTGTTTGGACAAGAGTGATAGACACAGCAAAATCAAAGTGAACTAAGATCCAAAACCAGCTCCCAACATCACAGCAATATCATATTCAACACAAATTTGTATTGGCAGTTTCTGAACAAACCATTCATATTGTATCGGATGATGTTGATTGTCAATGTCTGTTGTTTGCAAGTGGGAGATTATATTTGCAATCAAAATAACACCTAATTTTCCATTGAAATGGAAGTCATTCCATATTCAAAATTTGATTAGACCATGATTTTTCATGGAGAAACCCCTAGAGAGTGTCTGTGGTAAATTGCCCAGTGGAAGTATGAAGCCATAATTTCTTTTGTCTGAGACATATTTTCATTATATGTTTATGATGGTTCACATGAAAAATGATGGTTTGGTAAGCAAAACTTTTGGAATAATTCTTTGAAGGATCTATTATTGAAGTATAGTCTTTTTGTTATTTTATTATGGGAAAATATGTCCCATTTATTTTGTGCTAGAAGCATCATTTTTATTTGGGAGTCCAGTGATTCACCATAAAACATTTCAGGTTTGCTAGTAACAAACATAGATTATTTTACAAATTTTATGATGGCTACTCCCCATTAAAGTTACCATAAAAATCTCATCACATTCATATCTAGCCACTGTGTTATAGTGATATGTGATACATCATAATTTTGATTTTTTTTCAAAAGTGCTTAAAGTTTATTGTCATTGTCAGGCATTTAAAAGTTCCACTGAAACTTGAATGGGGTGTTCTTTACACAATTTTGCCAAACCTCTGGTACATTTTTTTTTGAAGCACTAAAGTTAATCCAAAAAACCAACAAAACAGGACCAGTGGGCCAATGACAATGAGTGATGAACACCAAACCAACAAAATGTTGAAATTCTGATGCTCTTTTATCCTCCATAAAAGCCACCAATACTGTAGCATCACTGCTGCTAATTCAGCTATCATCAAACTATCTCACAATATTTTTTATAAATGATTTTTCTTGAAGCATTGCCACAACCATCTTGCCAGGATTTAATCTGAAGAAGCACTGTACCTGGTGGGACAAACTTTCAAAATTTGCTCTAGCTACACAACACCACATTTGCTTATTCTGAATGCAAAACATTTATATTTTTCAACTACATCATCTTGATGGCTGCCAAGCATTTACTGGTCTGTAACTTGGAAGAGACTTAATTCCCCTTGTCCAACAAGAGAGATCCACCTATGATGACAGTGATGTTGAGCATGGTGGCCATAAGGATATTGTAGCTGTGGCAGCTGACAAAGGAGATGATGTGGTGGAAATTGTAGGTGGAGATTTGGGTGGTGTTGAGAACTGGAAGGGTGAAGGTGAAGGTATCATGGTGGGAGGAGCCACAGTAGGTGTAGAGTGGGTAGGTTGTGATAAGGATGATTTGGGAATGAATGCTCTATCATTCACATCAGTTCCTCCTTCTGTTGCACTTTTTCCTCATTCACTGCCATAACCACCATTGCCACCATCTGATAACTTCTCCTACTTGTCCAACCAAGCATCAAAATGCTCCAATTTATAAACCTTCACATTGGTGTATCCCAATTTGATTGTAATTTTATGTTCAAACTTATTTTTGAAATAGAAGGGCTGTGCTCTTGAAATGGCTTTGATGATGGTGAATTTGCATGGACAATGTGCAATGTGGTCAATGGTACCAATGTTGATGTTTGATTTGTGGGAGATCTAAGAGGGAGATGAAGGGGAAAATGAAAACAGATACCAACAGAAAATAGAATTATTCACTGAGAAAAGGATGTGATCAAGAAACATACCACTTTGGGCATGGGTGATGCCATCATTTGTCATAATAAGGTGAGGTTGGTTTTGGGTCCCCCTTTGCCTTTTTCTATGCCTTTGTCTTTGGATTTTGGGTTCCATTGAAGATAATATTTAACACAACAACAAATACAAAATGATGGTTTGCAGATGGTTTGATTGGGTTAAGAGCTATCATTGATTGTTTGGGGAAGATGCTACAGTAGACACAAAAGAATACCATGCCAATAGAAAATTGTTGAACATTTATTTAGGACATTTTTTAAGCAATTTGAAGTTTTTCCCTGTTGACAATGTTTATTCTATTTAATATATGAAAAAATGTCGAATGATTAAAAATGATAGGAGTCAAGAAACGAATGGGTTAATTTTGCAACATGATAGTTTTCCTAGAGCATCATTATACTTACCTTATCCTGAAAAGTCCTGAGAGAAAATAATATCATGATCTCTATTGTGATATTTGAAGTAGATTGAAATAATAACAACATATGTGAGTGCTATTATGGTGTTTTTATTACTAGAGGTTTATTTATTGTTTTAGTGCTGATGATGTATGCAGAAATCATTTTGACATTCTTGAATTGCATTTGCTGTTGTTAGCACATGCTCACATAAGTTCTAGATACCTTATGGTCATCTGAAAAGTGATAATATGACCAGATGTTTTGAAAAAGGAACCAATGTTCAACATCTTTGTTTCATACTGTCTATGTATGAAATGTATGTGAAAACTCTATCATGATGCATGGTGCAACCCACTGATGGTGTCTGCACACACTCCATTCATGATTTTTTTCATGAACAGACTGGGTTCTTTGTGTGGCCCAAATTATCTGTTAATTTCATGACCCTGGAGTGTTGCAGGATCTTCCGGAGTATCTGTCGTCTTCCATCTTCCATGCACATCTTTTAGATTCTCTTGCATCTTGCGCATCTTGCAATCTCTTGAAATGTTTGTTTTTACCATATGGTATGGTACCACATCTTTATTTCACTTTCAACAGCATTCCAGCAAATTCCAGCCGTCTCGCTCAGCAACATATTGAAGCCGACCGGCGCCGTGATCGGCGAGTGGCAGTATTGATCGTTACGAGGGATTGCATTATCCGTCTAGTCTCTTCCGTCTTACATCTTACATTCCTAAAGTATCGCAAGCAAAGTCCAGAGTGAAATACAGGCATTTCCCTGCTCTTGACCGTCCTCTTTGCCGTCCCTGTCCATTATTGCTCGTGTTGGGCGTAACCAAAGCAGTGCAATCAAGTCCCATTGCAACAATGACGAAGCTCCCACGAACCATCCTAGCTATGCTCATAGCAATCCTTTTGGCAATGCCGACCCCAGCCCCAAACCTCTTCGTGAACGCCACCCAGCCCAACGCACCGCCCAAAGCAGCAACTCGCACCAACAACGATCACGGCATCGCCACCTACCAACCCCACCCCAAACAAGGCCTCAAACGCATCTTCCAATGGGGACTCGCCACAGTCGAACGCATCTACGACGGCCACATGGTCTCCGAATTGATCTCCACCTTCGTCCACAATGCCAATCACATCTTTGAAATCATGGTGACCAACTTCTCCGAATGGTCGAGTGAAAAATTGACCCTGTCGTACGACCAACTTCACGAAAAAGAATCAAGGAGGCTGCAACAGTTTGATGCGGAATTCAGCGAGCTCATGACTCTTCGGAATAAAATTGAGCGTCGTTGCATTTATTCGAAGAGAGAAGAAGAGAGATCGGTGTGTATTGATAAAGAAATGGACATTCATGAAAAGATACAGGCGTTGAGGGAGAGACGTGTCAAGTCGGCAAAGGCCATTGAGCGGTATGAGGGATGGATTGCTTGGTGTGCCTCGTACAACAATTGGTTTTGTTGAAGGATGTTACATCTGCGAGTTTTTTTCTGAAGAACGAATGTAGATGAAATCCAACAATGAAGAATGTCTGGTAGAGGGTTGATTTCAAATAGGAATAATCGTCTATGCAGTCCATGTGCGAGAGTTTCATATTTTCCAAGGAATAATGTTCAGAGGTAGTTCAGAGGGCCCCTTCAAAATGACAATTGAAACGTGAAATTCATCTTTGTGAACGGGGTGGCATATTTGTTACTTGTTATTTTATTTTGCAAAAGACTTTTATTTTGTGTTCTCAAGGATTTCAGATGCCTTGTTTTATCATTTATGTTACATGATTGAAACATAGTAATTTATATTTTAAACCATTACAAATCTCGATGAATCCGTGTTTCCTTTCAGTCCCTGCTCTTCATTTAATACTTTTATTTAGATGAGACCTTGCAGTGATATTAATTTCAGATATGCACTGAATACTTGAATTCGCACAACTCATCCTTGCAAATGCATGTCCAAATACAAATTAATTCTGTCAATTGATTCACTGAAAGCCTACACCCTTTTCAATGACTGACTGCCATTTGGTTGTCACTCAATCAAGGATTGAGGAGCAAACACTTAATTTTTAGTAGGTCAACTCTCCCCTTCCTTTTCCTTTCAATCTTTAGTGGATATGTGACATCTTTCTTTCACAAAGTAGCAGTACTATTTGCCCAATGAATGGGTTCTGAAGGCAAAATTCATCACCAATTTGTCATCATGGTATTTGTTATGCACCAATATGCGCTTTCTGTAGGCATGTCATATTAATTCAACATAAGAGGTCCCTACCACAAAAAAGAGGTCTCTACCACAAAATCAAAGGAGATACTTGAAGCACTCCCCTTGCTTCTGACAGCTTGTTGGCATTAATACTAATGCCAAACAAGCACAATGAACTCACCTTTTATTTTCTGTTCCAATTGATGGTTTGTGTACTTATACATGGAAATTATGGTAAGCACCTGCAAACATAGTGGAAATAGTGTGATACAAGTGTAATGACCATGTTTTTTATAATTCTCAATCAGTGCTGATGACAAAGAGGTCAGCAAGACACCAGAACAATGTTTAATTGTCTTTAAAAGCGGTGTGTTGGTAGCACAATTGCACCACCAAAATACAGTCATGGTTCGATTTCCTTTTTCAAGTAAACAGCATTTTGAAATTGCAAGTGCCAAGGTGGTGACACTGCCACCAACATAGTAGCAGAATGTAATGTTGATGCCATTGCACATAATTTTCACCAATCTATTGCTAAACTAGGTTAACTGATCATATGAAAGAAGAGGGTGGTTTAATGGTGTCACTAAAAAAACACACACTAGTGCTAACACATAAGCCATTTTCATTGTGGTTGAAAAAGAAACTTTGTTGTCACATTGAAACTCACAATGTAACAAATGTAATGGCTGGGAAGATGATTTCTGGTCTCTTCTTTGCTGTTGGCCACACTTGACTGACAACAATATTTGAGACAATGATGGCAGAAGCAAGAGCAAAACACTGCTATTTTCATCTTTGTCACAAATTCTGGTATCGCCCTTGCATGGCTAATAGCAGTGCTTTCATTCTTGTTTGCATTGACTAACTGAAATGTTTTTGGTCACAATGCTATGATTGGGCAATAATAAACAAAAATTTTCAAGAAGAAAAATATGTTTAGCATAGGAATCAAACCCATGACAAACAGAACATCATTCTATGTTCATTGTTTCTAGTTGAAATATTTGTTTTCAATCTTATTTCACCATTTTTCAAACAATATACCAGTTCTAAACAAAACTCCATCAAAGGAAAATATGTCAAATTAATATGATTTATTTTGTATTTTATGTTTAAGAAATTAGTTTCACCAACATTGCTACAGGGATCAAAAAATGCAGATCTTAAATTTGGATTGTGGCCAAAAAATATGCCCATTGGTGTTATAAGAATATTAAAGTTTATAAATCATAACTACAGTCTAGTTGCAACTCAAATACAACATTTTATTGATGAATAATATGCTATCCTGAATGTGACCATTTGGATCATTGTTTTCACATGTGTATCCCACAATCTGTCACAATGTTCTCTTTGAAATATGACATGACAGTCAATCATGAAGTTTACTGATGCTTTCTGTTGTTTATTGTTTTACTAGTGTTTCTTTTACTCCCCTTCATCCCTTGAATTTCCTGGATCGGGGTAGTAACTAATACTGTAAACTGTAAATAATTTAGTTATCTCCCCTTGTTCATTAAGTTTGTCAAGAACTGAAAAGGACATCAGTGTAACTTCTTGTCACAATTCAACGGTAAAGTTTATCATGGGGGCTAAACATCCCTACTTATATCCAGTGAGGGTCAGTCCACTGATAGGTGCTTTAGTGGATTGTTCAGTCACTCCACAAAATGCAACTGAGTTCATAGGACATCTACAATAAACTTCACGTAATCATGCTACAATATTTTCTGAATTTAATGTTAGTTTGACATTGACATTATGAGAGTAGTTTTGGTGTGTTACATGCTGTCATGTAGTGATTGAATACTTTCTAATTACATTGTGTGTTGCATCCCATGTCTTTCATTTTCTATGATTTTGGCATCTGGGTACTACCTCTGGCTTGATATTTCAAAAATTCATATTCAAAAGACTTTCTTCATTTTCAACAGCATATATTTCAAGCATGCAGTTTGGAATGTCAACATTTGATATCAAATATTGACAATATTGACCATCAATGGCTCTGCCACAAGAAAAAACTCATGATCATTACAATAAAAGTAACACATGCTATTATCACTCTTTGAAATGGAAGGGGCTGCTGAATTTACTGTTCATTCATTAATAAGTCTGCTGAAGTGTGCAGTGGCAGATACTACCAAGTGGCTATTAATTAGGACTTTACTAATTTTATGGCTACTTGCGAAGTAGGTGCTGCCGTTGCAGCACACTCTAGTAAGCATGTACTAACATGCTTTCTACACTACCCATTGGGGTTTGGAATTTTCCCGTGACTAGAAAGGTTGTGTCTTGCGTGACTTTGTGTTGCTGACACCTAGTGTCACGGAGCTTGGTGTCCGGTCCACTGAACCCAGGACTCTGGAGTCCTGTGGTTTTAGCACTGGAGTTTGGCCTTGGGAATGATTTGCACCAAATAATGAGTGAATCATGAAATGAAAAAAATGACAATTGGCTTTGTTGGAGTATTTTCAAATATCAGTTAGACTCCTATGATAAGATACACCAAACTTAGGCTCAAATAGATCTGCTAGAGTTGCATTATGTTTTATCATTGACACAGTGGAAAGTTTTGGTTATTATATCAAAACAAATTTTCATGGTGCTCAGGTTCAGATTTTGGGTCAAAGAATCCTAGCTATTAGTTCAATATGTATTATGATTTGATCCTAAGGATAGACTTAATACTTTAGTGTCTACATACAGGAGGAGAAAAAAACAGTAAAAATCTTTGGGGTAGTACCTTTCTTTTTTACTTTTTTCTCACTTGAACAGACACAAATGCAACTGTACACATCTGAGAATGGTTTTTGGACACACCTTTCTGATTCCTAACTAGAAAGGTGTGACTAGAAAACCCTATCCAGTCAACTGTGTGGTTATGTACAGTGTCACCATTGTATACTTATATGGGGATATCTCTTTTAATGGGCTTAAATATTCTAAAAAACAATTGTAGCAACAAAACATTTGCTATTGATGATACCTTATCTTTGACAGTGACAGTAAAATCTTTCTTTTTGACCTCTGCAACAACCAATTTTGTTTTGAATAATCCCTAAACATGCTATCAATATCTCCTAAATTGTTTTACAATTTGACAATATATGTTGGTATGATGAATTTCAACTCAATATTATTTTCACATTAACTTGACATCAAAATACAATAGTGTTGTTAATACAATGCCAAGTAAACTTACACTTACATGCTCTCAATTCCATATTTCATTTTTTGTATACAGAAAAATAAGTTCCACAGGATGGGGTTTAATCTGTAATAAATTGTTACATTTCATCAAGAGCACTTCAAGAATTTGTAACATATTTATAATGAATCATTCTGAAATAAAACAAGTTTTAGAGTGAGTATAAAAATAGACTTTTTGTGTAGATTGATGCAGTAGTAGGTTGAAGAAAGAGTGGAAATCTGTGTTGTATGCAAATGAATCTGGACAACTTGAAGCTAAAAACTTTAAATTTGGCTCAAAAAATATAGGTGATTGCACGCCTTGTAATTTTAACTTACAGATAAAAAATCTGTGCTCATTAAAAATCACATGTTTGTCAGTAAAAAAATGGTTATTGTGACATTTTTTGATCACTGCTCCAGCATGATGTGAATGAGCAATGGAGACCATGTTGAGTTATTACTGATCTGAACCCCCTGATTTATTTGAATTGTTCTAACAGCCACTGACTAATTATTCATGATGTATTATTGTGGGGATGCAAACACTTAAATTTCAACTTAAAAAAACTTACAACAGGGGTGTTGGATTTTTTTAGATGTACTTTATTTTTGTATCATGTCCAGTTACAGAAATCATGGATCTGTAAGTTTTGTAAATATTGGTGAGATATCATTTTTCATTTTCTATTTGATCTTTGAATTATACATCATTTACAATGGAAAACTGATAGCAAGCAACAATATGATATTCATGAACTTTATTATATTTTCCACTGGTAAGGAATACATAGGAAGCAGCATTGATAACATCATTTTGCACTTATGTTGGCAGCTTCCACTTACATTAATATTTGATACCACACAATGAAAATAAAAAAAGGAGTGACTATTTTTTCTTTAAATTCTGTAATTTTCTGGACATTTCAAATTATGAATTATTTGGTTTGTCAATTTATGTTGCCACTTACAATTCTGTCAAAAAATATTAATTGAATGTAAGAGTTGTAAATCAAACAGTATGGTACAGATTACATCAACTCAATAAATCTATTCAACAAAACATGCAACCAGTCTTTGACCACTTGATCATAGAAATTGTTATTCATATTTCAAATTCTCAACACATAGTGCTTGTGTTATTCTAACTGCTTTTTACCTTCACATTAAGATCTGTCAACCAATTTGAGAATAGTATTGGAAAAATGGTGCCCATTGGCCATCACAAAGTCCTGGAAAAAAGGAGAGACCAAGATCAAGATAATGATAAAATGTTGTGTGTAATAAATTCTATCAAAAATATGTTTGGCATTTCTCTACTACAAAGTCAAAAAAAATATTACACTTGAATAGCTTCTTTCTAGACAAATTGGTAGACAGAGATTTGGTGGGTGTGATTAGGTGAGAATTTTTTGGATTAAAAATGTTTGGTAGATAGGTTTGAGTATATTGGGATAAAAAAATCATAAATATACCATCATTACATATTTTTGAAGTTTGTTCTTTCATCTGTTACTGTCATGATCACTGGAAATAGTTTGCAGGTGATTGTCTGTTAAAATAGATCAGCTTACCTAAACCCAACATTCACACCAAAAACAACATAGTAATAAGTTTTGGAAAATTGTTAAAATTATTTCTTTCAATATTTCAGTTGCTGGTTTATTGGCAATTAGATACTAAATATTAATATAAACTTTGATAATTTTTCAATACCATTCCTAGATAAGCAAAAATAATCTTTCTAACCTTGACAAACAAGGAAGATTTAGCCCTTTACTGAATCAAAAAGTGGTTTCAACAGAATTCTAGTTTTCATAGACTCCTAAACTAATGTCACTTGTGATTTTTGAAGACTAGTGTTTGAATCTTCAATGTTCAAAGTTTAATGTCAGTTTCAATTAGGATAAAAAAGTCACTAAAACCCTTGGTCTCAACATGAAATTCAACTTCAACTTAAACAAGAACACTGAATGCAAGCCATAGAAAATAAACAAACACTAAACATTGTAAACTCAAGAAAAGGTTAGAGATCCAGAAAACATGAGAACACACACAATGATAACACCAAAAAATCAGCACTCAAAATCATCAACCATCAACATGACTTGAACACAAATTTCTCTCATAAAACAAACCACATACCTCCTGAAACACTAGAGCATTTTTCTTTTAGGAATGATCGAAGCCCTAAATTGAAGAATAATGAAACACATTGTTCAGGGTTAATATAGTAAAGTCAAACACTAAATGAAAACTCCAAAAATAGAGAACATGAAGCAAGGTCTCAAAAATATATTAGTAAATATTAGAGTACAAACACAAGAACAACAAAAATGAGAGCAGCAAGAAATGAGGATTTCAAAAATTAAGACAAAAAAGACAAGGACGCTAGAAAGTAGATCATCAAAATTTCAACACTCACCAAACATCACTATCAATATTATGCATAAAAATTACAGTTATTGAAACAATAGACCTTTTTTCTTTCATGAATTGTTTAAAAACTCTAAATTGAAATTCTTTTCAAAACTCTATATCTATATAAGGATACTGAAACATATTGTTCAGGGCCACTGGAGTATATTTGAATAATTACAGATAGCTCAATTACCTCTAGAAGCATTTATGTACCAAAAATTAAAATCATTGGATCAAATTCTTTTTCCTTGCTTTAGCTTCACAATATTGCTGATGAATTTAAATGTTCTCATTGTTACAATTTTTTATGCTTGGGTTTTCTTGTTGGTACCTGCCAGAGGTTCATAGAATGTGGTCCATGGGCAAAAGACAACTTAAATTTACAATTAGAACCAAGAGCACATTTTTTAAAGGTTTTGATAAAATGTTGTATCAGATGTCACAAATTAAATTGCAGTCCATGTCTCTCTACAACTTACTGGACATAGAACATGTTGTACAAGGATTCAATGTTTGATCTAGTGCCATTGATGAGAGAATAGAATAGTTTCTCTAATGGTGAAGGTAGATAAACTTCTTCTTCTTAATCTCAAGTCTTACGTTGAGAATAATAATTGCTTATCTTTGTGAAAAGTTTGGTTTTCTAATTATTCAGAATAAACATACACTTTTAGAGTTAAAATGTTTTTCATGGTCCATATTCTTTCAGAGTAATTATTATTGTTTTTGCATTTGTGAGAAAAAAAATAGCAAACATCTTTGGGGTACCTTTAACGAGTACATTTTTTCTAACTTGAGCAGACACAAATGCAACCATACTCAACTGTGAGTGGGTTTCAGACACACCTTTCTGGTTTGGAACTCATTCAAAGCACCCATTCCCAACAAAAAAGGTGACTGGAAAACCCTCTCCAGTCAACAGTGCAGTCACATCAGTGTCAACAATTCTTTATTGCATTTCCTAGGTGCAAGTAACATACTAAAAAAATAGCTCATGGTAAATTGATTAGGATTTTTCGATTGAGGCAACTGTACAAGTATTTTCCTTGTAAGTACATATATTTGGTTTGAGCTATCTAAGATTGTTAACTGTCAGCAAGGAACATTTTTATGTTTTTCTCTTGCAATTGAACTGCTTTTGATGTAGCTCTTAATCACAATACAATCCTACTACCTATTTCAATCTAGTTACCTATGGTTTCAAAAAATCTGTTGTTAGAGTGCATCAAAATAACAAAGTGTCATTTTTGAAATGGTATGGACAACACATTATGTGATATGTATCTTGCTTTTTAATTATTTTGCTTTGTGTCTCATTCAATGTTTTTGATAATTGGAGAATTGAATAATAAATATAATTTAAATTAAAAGCAATCTAATTTATTAATAGCAATCATCCTCTGTTTAAACAAAACCAATTCTTTGCAATAGCTCAACTTATTCTTCTATTCAGAAAAATATCATTGAGCACAACTCATCACTGATTTTTCCTGAAAACATCTTTTAATTTATTTGTAATACTCAAATTCCCCTTTTCAAAGGTAGCTCTAGATTTTGGACTAAAATGAATGTAACTGGTAATTGAATATGCTATGTTTGTGTATTTGATATGATATTAACCAGTGAAAGGGCAAAAATGTAACATGGATTTGATTTAAAAAGCTAAATCACTTAACATACCTCAAATTTGTTGACATTTTAAAATAGTGAATATTGTTAGTTTGGTCAAAAATTCAATTCATGATTAGGGGACATCCCTCCAAATCAATATCTTGTAGATTTTCATATTAGCTCTGTAGTGACAACATCAATTCATAAGTTTTTCACTGCATCTTCATTCCTGTCTGGACTAAAAATACCCTGTAAAAAGATTAATACAATGTCACTGGTAAATGACAATTGTTTTTGTTGTATGGAGGGAACCATGGTCATGTACCAAAAGTTGCATGCATTAACATTTGAATAATTTTCAAAAAAATTTAATGAAATCATTCATAATTGCTGTGCAATAATGAAACCTTTTGGTGATAGAACTGTGCATGCATTGGTATTCTTCACTACTCAAACTCTGAATGATACTGGGAACCACTTGATCTGCTTTCTACAAAACATCTGTGGAAAAATTGTTCCATGCCTTATAAAGTGATGTTAATTCATTGCTCATTTAAATCCAAGATTTTCTAATAGTGAAAATCTTTAATTCCCTCAGTTGTCTCTCTGGAACCACTTTCATTGATGTTTTTATACAGATATAAACAGTTTATGGAATGGATGTCATGTAAAATTGAATGTACAAATTGACATTAAATTTTCATGTTTTATATGTGAATGCAATAAACATTTTTTTTAGTAATACATCCTGTCAAACACAAAAATATTTGTCTCTATTACCCATGACATTCTTGTCAAGAACATGAGGTACTGGATGAAGGTGGTGGACATTGGACATTCTGATAATTACTTATGATTTTTTACCAAATTTATGCAGCTACCTTTTCTTTCTCTTTATCCATCTGTCTCCCTCTTATAGAATGAATGGCCATTGTTGTCTCAGCAACTATGACACAACCCTATATACAACCTTCTTTTTGCATATCCCAAAGTTTTCTGAGAGAAAGAAGAGATTTTTCAAAATTTTTGCACTGGTTATCCTAAATCCTTCTTTCAACACAATGGTTTTACCAGGAATGAATACAATAGTATCAATAAGTTGGGACATATTGTAGGCTGAAGGGTAGTTCCCAAAACCTGAATTGAAAGACCCAACAATGAAAAATTAATGGAAAAGAATCTTGCATTTTCAATAATATGTATGTAGTCAATGCAAA
>JALLOT010000193.1:0-24228 GCA_036939595.1 Thalassiosira livingstoniorum | reverse complement strand
GCACAGCTGATGGCAGACGTATTGACGCCAGATGTTGTCGACTTGCTGCATTCGGGGCTGCACTGAGGAATAGAGATTACGATAGAGAAGATGGAGATGATAGAGAGCCTTTGGAAAGAGCTTTAAAGGCAGTACTAAGTACTCCTAGCTTGGTCGGACCTCTTAAGAAGAAGGAAATTGAGTTCTTTGTCACCTGGCTGGCTCTTGCGTACCGGTCCAAGTCCAAACTTCTTGGCTTTGGTGATGACAAAATTCCAGTTGCGTGCGATAAATTTTGTGCTCACGTTGCTGATGGCAGCCCAAAATACGAACTTGGCACTAGACCTCTACCTGGAAAGAATGCGCCCTCAGGGGGACCGCATGAGCCATTGTTGGAAGAAGAGGATGATTTTTGGAAGAGTACAAAGACGCTATGAAGAGGAGGAAGCGGAGAGCATCTGAAGTTTGAATCCGCGCTTTTTGTAAGTCAGTTTTTGAATTGGAGTCCAATAAAAGTGGAGAATCAGAGGGAAGATGGCAGAGATCGAATTGGCCCAAACTTTTTTCAATAGCTGGATGAAATGAAAGAACATCACTGGGCACGGATAGAAATATGTACTATTACCTACCATACTGTCTACGAGGATGAAAATTTCAAGTCTGCGTAGGGCGTGGGTACAAGTCAGCTATTGAGGATTTTAATACTACTTTTTCTATTTCTACCGGCTAGGAACTGGGATGAAAGCTGACGAAAGTAATGCAGCACTGAAAGAAGATACTATCCACGGAAGACTTTGAGCGACAAACGAAAACAAAGTTGGATCCTAACAATGTCTTCACAACGGGAAGGTGACGGGAGGGTCACGGCCGTTGAAGCAGTCAAGAAACACCTTAAATCCGTTGAGACATTACGAGACGAAGCTCACGAGCTGGTGAAAGCTTCAGAGAAATCGGTTCACGATGCAGTTGCGCTGATGATCACTTTCAGGGAAGGCTCGGGTGATGAAGGTGTAGGTCGGGAAGCCATTTCTGGACGCAAAAAGGCAGTGGAGGATTTGCAAAAATTTGCGAAGCACCTGCTGGACACTGCAGTGGAAGAATCTTCTGCGACTGCGAATGTAGGTAAGGGCGTCAATGGTGAAGCACAGGCAGCGTTGAAGGATTGCCGAACAGCAGTCAAGGGATTAAGAAAATCGGCAGAGAAAATTCTTGAGCTTGCGATGGAAGAAGTGGATGATGGAGCGGAATTAGATTCGGAGGATGAGGATCTTGATACAAAAGCTGGGGTGCTCGCAGCAATGAAAGGTCGACTAAAATCAGTTCGGCGATTGAGAGATTTAGCGCAGAAACTAGTGTTAGATTCAACTGAAGAATTGAAAAGAGTGGAGGATAAAATTGAATTATATCTATCGGAGATGGATGTGGACGATGCCTCTGGGACAAATAATAACGAAGAAGCAGGAGCTGGAAATCATACTGGGAGAGGGGGAGACGATTCCGGAAACAGTGGTGGCCAAGGCACACAAGCACAACAGCAAAATCCGGATGAAGGTGCAGGACGGCCTACTCAGCGCAACAGGCACTCTCGTAGCACACATTCATCGGGGAGAGCAAATAATGAAAGAATTGTTCAGGTCACTGGAGCCACTAATGAAAATGAAAACGGTGCAGTCAATGCAGCAAGAAATTCGGGGAATGAAAATGAATCCAATCTGAATGCTGTAGAAAGTCCAGGGAGCAATAGGACAGCCACCATTCCACCTAGATCACGAAGTTCCGGGGGACATTCAAATAACGGAAATGAGGGAGACTCTCAAGTTACAGGGCAAGACAATAGTCGGATTACAGTTGGCGATGGAAGATCGGGTGTTTCAGACATGGATACAGAGATGATTGAACAAGACAACGAGGAGAATGTCAACAAAAATAAAAATCAAGGCAATTCGGCAGCAGCACAAGATGGGAGTGTAGACAACGATGGAAATCAAGAAAAAATAAAACACGGGGAAGAAGCAATAGTTGCCCAGAAACTTTTGGAAAAAACTGAAACCCAAATTCAACAATCCAGAGACGAAAATAAATCCGCAGCAGCACATGAGAAAAATGCCAACAAAAATAAATATCAAGACAAGTCAGCAGCAGCACATGATGAGAGTGTAGAAAACAGTGGAAATCAAGAAAAAATGCAACACGGCGAAGAAGAACAAGTTCGCCAGAAATTATTGGCAAACACTGAAACTCCAATTCAACAATCCAAAGAAGTCGAACCAACCCGCGACCATTTTTGGGAAAGAAAATTCCAGCAGCTGTCTAAGTTTCGCGCAGAACAAGGCCATTGTATGATCCCCCAATCTAATAAACCGCTCTGGAACTGGGTTCGACGTATGCGAAAGCTACGGAGCAAGAACAGAATCCCTGCGCATCGCGTGAGGTTACTCGAGGCAGTCGGATTTTTTGAGGGAAGTGAGGGTGTTCGTGATGAAATGTGGGAAAAACACTTCGCGGAGCTTGTTGAATTCAATGCGATGCATGGCCACTGTGAGGTTCCCAGTCAGTATCCAGATAATCCACAACTGAGCCATTGGGCAAAACGGCAGCACGAAATGCGAACTGATCAAGACATGCCGGAGGATAGGGTTCAATGTCTTGATGCGTTGGGTTTCTGGCCGATCACTAGTGCTGACACCAATGATGCGAAACAGCAATGTAAGTCTGGCGGCAAAAAAAATTATTTGGGTAAGAAAAAAAATAGGAGTAATATTCATGATGAAAAGTGGGAGAAACGTTTTGCTGAGCTCGCCGAGTTTAAAGCCAGCCATGGCCACTGTGAGGTACCCTCGAACGAGCCGCAACTGGGCCGTTGGGCAGCATGGCAACGTGAAATGTACAAGGTGAAAAATCTGCGGGAGGATCGAGCTCAACGTCTTGAGGAGTTGGGTTTCCGACTGGAATTTCGCACCGCCAGCAAGAAGGCTAAACACAACTCTCAGTCTGATAGCAAAAACAGCGATGGGGATAAGAATAAAAAGAAAAATCATGAAGAAAAGTGGGAGAAGCATTTTGCTGAGCTTGTTGAGTTCAAAACCGTCCATGGCCACTGTGAGATATCAAAGAATAAGCCTCAACTGGCCCGTTGGGCTAACCGTCAGCGCGTAAATCACAAATTGCAAACTCTGCCAAAGGATCGAATTCAACGTCTTGAGGCGCTCGGGTTCCGGTTAAGCACACTTGCTGCTAGAAAGAGCAATGCTGCCAAAACACAATCTCAGTCTGGAGGGGGAAACTTGAATGCACATGTTAAACATCGAATGGCACGGTTAAATGAGGACGTTGAACTTGAGCCTCCTAGGAACAAAAAGAGTTTGGAATATTCTGTATGAACAGTTGATCGGTAAGCATGGTCATGCTTTTGTCAATTTTGAATGGTATCATTGTCTAACATTATCTTTTTACTTTTCATTCATTGTTAAGGCTACCAATATTCCCATGGAAATGTGGACGTGCCTGGAAACTACAGAGAAAACATGGAGTTGAGTGTTTGGGTGAATGAAGTGCGAAAACTCTATCGACGGAATGAATTGAGAGAGGACCAAATCGGGGGTCTGAATGAAATTGGGTTTTCTTGGAATGTTTGCCCCTTTCCCAAAACGAATACTGATAATACAAGAGACTTAGAATGATACATACTTCACTACAGCAACTAGTGCCAGCAGCCTTTTTTTATCTTATTGTGCAAACAAGCGTGCTTTGTTAGAATGTGCTGCATGTTCTCAACAAATGTTCCGGTCAAGGTCAAGAAATCATTTCTGGTTTCGATAAAAGAGATGCAAAATGCTTACAGTCATATTTTGGGTACGTTTTTGACATACCTTGGATAAATAATATTGATATTCATCAAGATAGTATTTTATGTTTGTTCAACAAATGATGACTTTTCAACTATTGGAGCTACACAGCATAGTTTTTCAGACATGGATGCAGAGCCTCATTTCACTTGATCTCGAAAATATGTTCAATAGCATCTNGACGCTCTACCGATCTCACATATTCATTGACATCACCACTATTGTCCCTCACCACTCACCATGCAGTGAGAAGAATGATGATCTGATACTTGTCCTTCATCCCAGTAAACTCATCACCCGTACATTGGTGAGTAGCTCCAAAAGCACTTGTTGGATAAGATTTGTTTAAATTTAAAACTTTTCAATAACAACAATAAAAGATAATTTTCTAGCAACAATTATGAAGTATTGATCTTCCATATTTTTTGTAAATAATACAATATGCTCATTAATCAACAAAATAATAAATATTATTGAAGTCGTAAATTTGATATATTAATAAAACATTTTAAGTGTACCATATTAAAAAATACCAGTAACAGTTTTCAAATCAAGAAAAGCTATGCATTTGTTATCATGATGCAATATAATAATGTAGTACATACATGTTGAAATTAGTGCAATAATGATAGTGGCTTATTATTTTTTCATGTGCATCATTGAAAAGAATGCACAATTTTTACTATCCAACAAATTTTTTTTTCAGCAAATTATTTTCATGGGTTTCATCAGATAGACTAAAACAATGACAATTTTTATTTATCATGAACAGAATCTGTCAGAGTAATACTATTTAAGTATGACTGAAACAGTGCAAAAAAACAGATTTATTATCATGCTGCGCTAAGTTGTTCAATATAATTGTTAAGTTTCACCCATTAATTTTGGTGTTGTTGTTATTTTCTTGTGTGTAACTCCATTCACAAAACTATTTTGATACTTGGTGTCACTGATACAACACTATGTAGAATTAGTCTTGTAAGAAAAATGCCATAATAAACAAGTTTAGGTTCAATAACAACAACTATGGTAAGGTTGCACTACAACCACTTTGTGAGAAAATAAAAAAGGCTCACAACAGGTACAATAATTGTGTTTGATTCAAAACTCACAAAAGGAGAAATAGAATTTGAAAATATTAACATTCTCTCACCTCTATGCACTTATTATTGCTGTATACTACCTAATTATTATTGACCAAAGTTCATATTCAATACAATATGGTCATCCTAATAAACTATTATCTGAGTTACAGCTTTAAAATCCAATACCATAATATTTGTGTTGTGAAGTAATTATTAAACAGCTAACATACAGTAATTACTTTTGTTAAACAGATTACTGCTTCAAAAACAGACATGATTATCTTTGCTACTGGCAATTATTACTTCCTATTACTGGAAAAATTAGTAATTTGAACCCCCTGAGCACAATGTCCCCTTCAGATCATCTTCTTAGTTGTTGTTGTATGTGTTGCCCAACTCGATATCTTCTGACGCCTCCAACACTAACGGAGCCTTTGTTTTGAACCCTCTGTCGAGAACAAAAAATGCGCATTCATGACCATCACAATCACTATGTCACTAGTGGAAGAAGACTGTCTTCAAAGATTATTGCTGTTTCATGTATCAATGTTTGCTACAGAGCTCGATTGGAAATGACTGCCAACAGGGGTTCTGCTGAATTGCTTCTCGCAACTATTCTCCATCTCTTAGTTGCTGCTTCGTATGCCTCTGCTGCTGCACCAACTGCTGCTCCGACTCGTGGACTCGTCTGCGGCATCTCTCAACTCTCATCGCTGTGCCTCGGATGCATTGTCCCACGTCCATGCCATGTCCTACGCCGCCTAAGCCGCCCTGACACTGGCAATCTTAGCTGACCAGGACACATGCGTCAAATGCGTCAATTTACCTTCACAGCCTTTGCAATTGCCACGGCTGTCATGACCATCCACCCCTTAGATCTTGGCATTCGAGATGTCCTCATTGCAAATGACTCAATAGACCACCAATAGCCTCCGTTTCAACAAAAGCTTGCCGACTTTTTCAGAGACCAGATGCTCCAGGCCTAGGATTTCATCATTGTTCCAAAATCACGGAAGGAGTGGGAGGGGCAACGTCGCACTTGCTGCAATCAGCTCCATGGGATCCATGGACGCTTTATGTGCAGTGTGTGCACCATCCGCCTCCACCTGTCCGATCCGTCCTTCCTGCTTGACACTCCAATACAGCCTGCCTCCTCACATCCCTCACCGCCTCCGTCTCGCCAAACGCCAGCGCACTCAACTTCATGGCGCTTTTGAACTGATTAATTTCCCGGCGTTGGTGCCATGATGCTCGGACTTCGGCGTCGGTGGAGGGGCGGAAGACGGTGAATTAGGCTCAGGGTGGGGGAGAAGCGTGCTCGTTTTGTGTTTTGCATCATTGTTGACAGAGTGTGCACGGGAACTATATAATAATAATAATAATAAGGTCCTAAGTTGCAGCCTGCTTGTTGAGTGCAGCCTCTAATTTTCCACCCTTATGGGTTCCCCCCCCTTGACCATGAGAATTAGCCACCGACATCGCCGCGCGTCAAGACAACTACGTCTAGGCGGTCAATTTCCCTCACTGGGAGGTCAGCCACTGCCACCTGTGCCCCCTTGGCCATCGCGATGTTCCCCTTCAGGGTGGTTCCCATGGTTCTTTACCATCATTGGTGGAGGGTTCGGGCTCCTTGCATCTTTCATCTCATACTCCTTCATTTGCGTGGCGTTGATTGCCACCTTTGCCGCCCATCTTACTTTCAATCCGATTGACCATCCCGACACAGGGGGGTTGTTATCTCCAATGTCTTCTTTTCCTACTTTGAATTTCACCGCCGTGCCGTTGTCATTGGCGCCATGGTCCAAGGCCTGCAAGCATACGGAACCAACCATCAGCCATCACCCTGGTATTCAGCTACCTACAGTTCCCGCCAAAAATTCTTGCCTCCCAGCCCATGCACCACTCTCTCCTACAATATGTGTTCACCCCTCCTCCAAATTTCAGCCAGAACCTCACAATTTTTTAATTGTGCACCTTGTGATCACCGACAACTCCCTCTTCTCCTTCTCCATGTCTTCCAACGCTCCTGCTCCCAACGCCACCACCGGCGCTGGCGCTGCTGCAAGCACCGCCCCTGCCGCCCATGGCGGCACTCATACCAACGCCTCAGGCAAACCCAACCCGTTTGTCACTGGCACCGCCGGTGCGCCAGCCCCAGCTCCCTCCCCAACCCCGGCTGTAGCATCCCCGGCTGGGGGGGATTGATGTCAATGCCCTCAGCGCAGCCCAATGCCTTCAACTCCTTCAGGCACTAGGTGTCAACCCCGCCAGCTTACCCCCCGCGACCAGAACCGTCCAGGCGACTCCAGTAGCTGCCAGCACCGGGCAGACGGCTCCAGGCCCTGCCATCACTCCTTCGCCAAACCTCCATTCTGTGGGCTCTCCAGTCGTTCAAGCCCCACCCACTCTCACCGACAACGCCATTTGTCAAGGCCTTGTTTCTGGTGGAGGAGGGGCCGACCATGGCAAGGTGAAGAAAGCTGATGCGGATCGTGCCGCTGAACTCCGTAGGCAGCAGGAGGTTGTGCGCCATCAGCGCCTAATCAATGCCCCCCACTGTGTCATCACCTACAAGTTCAAGCCGGCTCAGATGAGCAAGATGGGGATGATGATCATGGACCATGACATTACTCAGGCGGTGGATGCCCTTATTGATGATGCCAAGCTCAGTGGCAAAGTCTGCATCCTCTACAATGAGCATGTTGATTCTTCGACTAGAGGGAATAGTGCTGAGGATTTGGTGGTTGGTAATGTGGGAATAACCACCATGAAGATTGCAGATGCAATCTTAAACAGGGGCGACTTGAAAAAATACCCAGTGCAATCCATCACATCCCTTACCAACATCTTCAGGGCTAAAATGAGGAACAAGCGCTACCAGCAAGCACTGAACATGCCGGTGCAAATCAGTGGGCTACATTTTTTGGTGCCTAACGTCAATACGGCCAAATGCACAATCATGGGAGTGGTGCCACCGGTCAATGCCGAGCTGCTTCGTGAGGCGGATGCAGAAACCTTTCGTTTTCTCTTTGGCTTGGTCTATAAAAATGCCAAACAGTTGTTGGGAAAAGATGCGGTGGGGGGAGAAATTCTACCCACCCTCAGTTTGGTCGAACTCAACAACCATGCTTTGTTCAAACGCTACATCTTCAATAACCATGGTGGGAAGGCCCCCCTCTTGGGCCTGGGCTTTATGATTGCGGCTACTGGCATGGGCAATCAAATTTTTTAACGCATGGCCACTATCTCCTATTCGGACAAGGCGAAGGGCGCTTCATTCCCCACTTTGGGAACATTGCCAACTGAAATCATCCCTGTGCCTGATAAGGATCATGAGCTTCGATCGGAACTTGAGCAAATTGCATGCAATCGAATCCTAGCATTCCAAGCCAACACCAGGACAGTTGTGGTTCAGGGGCTCAAACTCGCTTTCCATGATGACCCCAAGTATCGAGCGGCGTTGATCCCACCATTGACACAGAGTCTCCACGGAATGGGAGATATTGGAAGAGCAGCATCACCCAAGCTTCACCAGCTACAGGACTTGCGAGCTATTTTCCCCATCTTCCACAATGATAGCAAAACCCCCACTTCGGTTTTCATCTTCGACAACGGGCTAGCAGGGCATCAATACACCCCGTATTTGGTTTTGGCAGCAATTCTCCGAATTTTTCCGGAGGTGCGAGGTGATGTGGAACCAACTTCTTCTGCTTCGTGGTCAGCAGTAGCAGGGGCGCAATCTACTTTCCCCCAACCCATCGGTCCGCATCCACCAGCGGCAGCGGCAGCGGCTCCATCCTTTGACATCAGGCAAAACATGCAATCCATTCTGGCGGCGTCGCCATCTGTGGCCTGCAGTGCCGCCACCACCTCTTCAATCCCACAACAAACCCACCCCTATGCTCACTCTGAGTTCTCTGCCAACTCCTATCATAACCCATATGCCAAGAACACAACCAAATTGCCAGGGGCCTCTCCACAGTGGTCGGGTAGGGATCCCAATGACATTTGGTTATATGCAGTCACGGGCCCTTATCAATCCAATCGTAAGGGTGTTTACATCGGCTGGGAGCTTGCCCAATATGTTGGGCACAATGCATCAGGATGCCGGGTCAAAAGGGTTGAGACTTTTGAAGAGGGAATAGCCATTGTCCAGCGCGCCTATCTAGAGTGGGTCCCCCCTTCGTTTCCAGCATCCAATCCCCCACCGGGGGTCAGTCCTATGCCAAAAAAGGGTCGTCGCTCATCTCCATCATTCTCCAACAGATCTCAAAGGCCTAATCACCACAACAACGCCGCCGCCACTCCCTATCAAGTTTCCAGTGCCTTCATCCCACAACCCCACACTCCTACTCATCCACCCTACCCTGCTTTCTCTATGCCGGCTTACAATCCAACCTTGTCCACTCTCTGGAACAGTGTGCAACCATTGGCTGTGGGTGGCAGTGCATTCCAAGCTCTCAATGGTTCCTCTCCAGCGCAGCTCCACCCCTTCAGCCCCACAGGGGCTCCAGCTATGGCGCCCGTGGCAGCGCCGGTTCTGCTCCTGCTCCAGCACAGGTCTCAACCCCAATGGCAGCAGCACCGGTTGTGACACCAATGGCAGCCGCTTCACTCAATCAATTTACCATGGCGTTTGGAACTCCATCAGAAGCTCCGCTAGGTGCGCTTTCTCCAGCTACTACTTCAACCCTGCCGGGAGGTGCCATGTCAACAGCAGCTCACTCCGGACTTGGAATATCAGGCCATCAAACATCTTCTTCGCCAGCACAAGAGTCTCCAGTCTTAGAAGAAGATAAGGAGGTGGAAAATGTCAGTCTTGGTAGCGCCAGTTCCTTAAACAGTCTCACCGTTCGAATGAAAAACTCCTGTGATACCTCTGGTGGTAGTGGGGAAGCCATGGACATCCAGGCGACGGGCACGCTCGCGGGAGCCAAGAGGGACCAATCCACCGCAGCAAAGGACGACCCTGTTTGGATCACAGTCAACTGCCCACGCAGTTTTGACAACAAGGACATCACAAATGCCGTCAAACAAGTTGCACCCTTCCCCTCCACCCACATTGTCAAAATGCACTGCAAAGCCAACATTCTCAAAGGGATGGATGTTCTAATTGAGTTCACCTCCCACCACCAGGTGGCAGCAGTTGTTGAAGCACTCCTGCGCGTGGACTACAAAGGATTTTTCTCACGCTCCCAGGTTTCTGCCCACCCCCACCTCCACTCCCGCGCAATCTTTCCACAATTATGGTCAACTTCCCACCAGTGTATGAAACACCCACAAGCTGTCTCTTTCTTGGCTGTGATTTCTGTTCTGACCTTCAAGTCTCAATGCTTGATGGGCTGGAAGGCTTTGAAAAGCATACCAACCTTTTCCACAACAGAGAGCTTAGGGCGATGGATGCATCCCAACTTGAATTCCTTGGCTTCATGCGTTGCAGGGGGTGCGACTATTTTAACCAAGGCTTGGAACGGCACAAGGATCACATGGCGCACTGCCCCCATCTGCGTCAGAGGGCCCAGTCCACGCGCAACCTTGACTATGAGGAGGAGGTGCAACTGGCCAATGCCATCCGGCTTTCGAGCAAGGAAGCCAAGCTATCACCGAGTGCTGCGGAACAGGCGACAAATGCTTCATCATGTGCATCACACTCCCGACCATCAGCAGGAGATGGCGCCACAGCTGAGGGCCCTATTGAAGTGGAACCATCCAAGCCAGCAGAAAAAAAATTGGCTACACCAGCAGGGGGTGTGGCTGCTTCAGGAGCTTACATGGAGGCGGAGCCGGTGGACAGTCCAGTGCTGAATACAAAATCCGCCTCCACGCTGAATAAGCCGGCGCGCTTTCCGACCAAGCCAGGTGCAGGGGATGGTGGCATGGTCAAAGATGCAGAGGGTCGACCATGCTTCAACGAGGATGGTGAATATGTGTATGAACCAGGGAGTGATGGGTCCTGGGACGACGTTGTGTCCAATGACGAGGATTAGATAACCGTCGTATTGGAGGTGAGTTGGCAGGTATGGCAACTAGTGAGAGCACCAATGACGGCACAGACGCTGATGGCGAGGATGACACCAGCAGCTTAGATGTTCAGTCGCATGTGGACCTGGATGAATACGAAGATTTGATGGTGAAGGAAGATCAACCACAGATGCAACCAGAGGGCAGGGATCACCATGAGCAGTCCGACACACCAGTGGCATCCAACACCTCGGCTCCTTCTTTGCATTTCCGTGAGCAACTCCAAGCACAAATGAACCATGATATGTCTGCAGCTGAGGTCATTGCGCTGGCCACTTGGCTCTTCGAGGGAACTACTAACAACAAATGAAACTGTTTACTTGCCCGGTGGACAAATGCCCCCAACACAAACAAGGAGCAAGACTAGATTTAGGCAGCCGTAAGGCACTTAAAAACATCTACTTAAGAGCCATGGTTCACATCTCCACCGCGTTGACTTTGATTACTGCCAAGAATGTAGCATTTTCATCTGTCCGCACTGCAACCAGCTTTTTGACAGCAAATCTAAATTATCACGCCACCATCAGAATACACATTCCTACTCTAGAATTCGTTCCAATGCCTCCATATGCACTAATGTCATCCAGGGAGAACGCACTCCCAACTATGAACCCAAATGGGACGAAGCCTTGCAGTTCATTGACCAGCACATTGAACCCAACCCACCCGACTTCAGAGCAGGCATTTTTGATAAGGCCAGTGATAAATTGCAACAAGATGGTGTGGAGGCCATCATTTCCATTCTCTTTGCTTGCAATGATGGAGCTGCGCAATACCAAGGACGAGAGACTGCACGTTGGAACACCAAGAATCACGTCTTCAAATGGCTTTTTATGTATGTTGAGATGCTACTCTTTGCCCCCATGCCAAAGGGGTCATCAGAGAGCATTGACGACTGCATGTCTCGCCGCATCAACATGTTCCGCTGTGGGCACATCCCAGCGCTTTGGGCAGAGGTCAGATCCGTCAAAAGCTGTCCACCAGGCTCGTGTCATGCCCGGCCGTTCGACAATATAGATCGTTCTGCACAGGATGCCGCTGACAAAGATGACTGGCGTACAGCCAAGGCTCGAGTCACAAGAAATACTCCCATCGCTGTCCCCGATCAGGACACCCTGCAACATATCACTCCCATGTACCCTGATCCCTGTCCATACAAACGCCAATTGCCACCACTGGAGAAATTCAAATCTGTCAATCTTCAGGGAGATATTATCAAGTCCATTTGCAAGCAACACCGCGGCAGAGCCACCGGCCAATCTATGGACTCCTTGGACATTTTTGTCATCATCGCCAAACTCAACAGAAATTTGGTCAACAAAGCTCTCCGCATATTCTTCCGTCGGGTCTACAACGGTCAAGTCCATCCACTCATCAAGCCCTACTTAACCAGCACCTATCTATTTTGTCTGCACAAGGACGAAAAAGATCCCACCAAACTGCGACCGATTGGCATCCCTTCTGCGATCCGTCGCATTATCACCAATCACATCGCCCAATTTTACCGTCACAAGTTTGCGCAGCATGTCCTTCCCTTCAACTTTGCTATCGGTGTCGACAATGGAATGGAATTTGTCGTTCGTTCTGCACAACTGGCCGTGGAAAAATACATCACTAAGCCCCTACAGCA
This sequence comes from Thalassiosira livingstoniorum, assembly GCA_036939595.1. Classification (NCBI taxonomy): domain Eukaryota; phylum Bacillariophyta; class Thalassiosirophyceae; order Thalassiosirales; family Thalassiosiraceae; genus Thalassiosira; species Thalassiosira livingstoniorum. The sequence continues at coordinate 11,668 of JALLOT010000193.1, read as the reverse complement.
AGGTGGCTCACCGAGCCGCTGCCTCATTTCACTTGATCTCAAAAACATGTTCAATAGCATCTCTCGTGAACGCATCATGGAAATCATTGATGAAAAGTTCCCAGACTTAGCACCGCTTGTTCATATGCTCTACGATGACCCGGGCTCGGTTTTTCTCAAAATGGCTGATGGTTCTTTCATCACCATCCTCATGAAAGAAGGCGTTAATCAGGGATGTCCTCTCTCCACGACCCTTGCTACCATTTTACTGCATGAGATTCTGCGGCCATTGGCTCAAGCGCTTCGAGCACGGGCGGAACGGCGGATCCAACAGGGCGACTTTGGGGATGATGGGTTTGGTTCGGAAGGCACACCCTTTGGCTATTTGGACGATGTTAATGGATCAGTCAGTGTCCATGACACTCTATTTTTCCTCACCGAATTCGAACGGCTTGCACTGGAGTTGGGGTGCCACATCAACCCAGCCAAAACAAGAATCCTCACATCAACAAATGGCTCGTCCGTTCTCCCGGATATTGAACGTGTGTATGGTCCAGCAGTTGCAAATGATGTCAGGACGGCAATTGCGAAGTACTCCTGTGATAAGCACAGGGCGCCAGCCGAGGTCACCGATGGTTTGCGCCTCCTAGGTCAGCCCGTGGGCAGCATCACATTTGCTCACAAGTTTTGTCGCGAGCAGTTGGACCAGGCAAACTTGGACGCACATGCCCTCCTCGACACCATCACTGATCACCAGACAGCCCTTCGCCTCTTTCTGATGTGTGTCCTCCAACAACTCCCTCACCTACTTGCATCTGAAGTCCTCTATTGCCACTCCGCCACTATGCACGAAAGATGGGACAGTTGGACGGGTCCGTTGGCGACAGGCACTGACGAGATGGTGGAACACTTTATCCGTCAACTCACCAAACGACAATCACTCCCGGCGCATGTCCTCCACATTGCCTACATGACGATTGCCCAAGGAGGCTTGGGTCTGATGGATGCTTCCTCTCGGGCGATCCCTAATTTTGTGATTTCGATGACCATGGCCATCAGGTATGCCAGATCGGGTTTCTCGTTCAAAAAGTCGGATACTACCATCCTCTTGCCGCAATCCGTCAGCAACCTTTTTCTTTGGGCCGCCAACCCCGACTCCGAGATCCTCCGCAAATACACCACACTCTTCAGTCCGATTGCCGAGATTGGCGCCCCTCCGAAAGCAGAAGACCCTTTTGACTACGTGGCTCTCAAATTGTCGCTAAGAGCATAAGGGATCGTCTTCGCCAACAGGCCAGTGTCAACAGATTCAGCTCCCTCCTCTCCGTATCAACACCCCTCCTCCTCATCGAAATGGAAGACATCCTCCAACCAATGACATCCTACCCATTAGTCAGCATGTGTCAAAGTGACGCCAAAAATTGACAACAAAACGACCTCTTCCTCATCAACTTGAAGCAGAAGCTGCATCTCGAAATCTACGAGCCGGCTTGCTGCCCCACTTGCCTATGTGGTCAAAAGGTGGATGTCTTTGCTCGGCACACCTTCAAATGCCGACATGTCTCCAAAAAAGCATGCCATGATCGCATTCGCAACGGCCTCCACCCTCTACTCAAAACGATGTTAGTCACAGCCCGCCTCATCCACTCCTCCACACCCATGGAGGTGGAGCCCCGTCAGGAGATAGCAGACTTGCTTGGCCTCCGTCCGTTCAATTTTTCCTACAAACCAGTTCCTAATCTTTGATGCACCTCCCACGTCCCATGCCCATTCTCCAAAATTGGCTTTGATGTGGTCATCACCCAGCCCCTTGCCCTTCTCCTCTCCTCCTCTCGTGTCACCCTGAATAACAGGTCGGCCTTTGCCGTTCGACACTTGCAGGAGAAGGAGAAGTTGAAATTGGCAAGAGACGGCCTGGCGGAAAGACACACTCATGCATCCTACTCTGGTGAAGAGATCATCGCCCGACTCATGCACCAAGATAAAGTTCTCCTCCCGTTGGCAGTCAGCCCGCTGGGACGTCTTGGGCCCGTCATGAATCACTACCTCTTTGGTGGACCAGCCCCAACTCTTCATACTCCATTCTGCAGCACCCGCCAAGCAGCAGCTCATATGTACCACAATGCTCTTTCTGCCGCTAACCATCACAATATTGTGGGCCAGGCTACGAAGCAATGGCGAGAAACCAAATCAGGCAACCAAATCTTCTATGGGGGTTCTTACACTGCCCCGACTCCAAAGGAATGGTTTTTAGGCAAAGCTGGTCTCGTCATTACCACTGCCCTTGCCTTGCACATCCGCGACGCCAAGAACCAAGAACTAATTCCTCCAACGGCAGATGAGGACGATACTCTGGACGCCTCTCTGGATGAGCCTTCTCCACCTCCTTCATTGCCACTCCCTTCTCGTCAACCACCGCTCCTACTTGCTGCACGAAAAATCAAGCGTGCCGTTGAGCACGACCTCACAAAATCCGACGCCACTTCCATTCCTTCCATTCGCCATGCCATCTCCTCGCGCCACTGTCCAAATGTTACTCGAGCCTCACTTGCACTCTCTAACATTATTCATTCCTTTGATTCATCTGCTCCTTCCACGCCCCCTCTTGCTACTACAGGAGCCCCTAGTTTTCATTTGTAGCTTCATTACTTCATTAATCCTAGTAGAATTATTATCATTATTATTATCTTACGGTGAAACTCTACCTTGACGGAAGACGTGGTACCCAGAGACCTACTCCTACCTACTCCTATCTACCACAGTACAATACGTACAATAAGCGTACAATAGTAGAAATGGTATTGGATGGTAGGTACATATTATTATTATCAATATTTTTGATCATGCCCCTACAAAATAATAACGTATAACGAATAATAAATCAGTTCACACCACAACATTTGAAATAATAAAACAATGACGGCATCGAGGTGAGTGCCAGGAGGCCGCCACTTTTCAGAGGCGATGATCTCAGCTTGCAATTTCGCGGGTGTTCGACGGGGGATTGTGGCTATTGTGGAGGGGGGAACTATTGCAGATGTTGTGTTGGAAAGGTTGCGGCGATCGTTTGATGATTGTGGCGTCAGGCGGCGACTATGATTGCGGCATTCGTCACATCACTGCCGTCGTGGAAGTGGCGACGATGTCGGCTTTCGAAGTTGGGGGCCGCGGACGGACGATTGCGGCTATCAGGATCGCGGCTATCAGGATCGCGGCTATCGGGAGGTGATGTTTGTTGGCTCAATCGAACATGGCTGTCGTTGCAGCTAGTGTTGATTGTGGCTTTCATTGGATTGCTTTCGTTGGATTGCGGTCGTCGGTGGCGCCGCTGGAGGCTGGAGATGCTGCTTTTTGGTGGGGATCATTGCGCCACGACCATTCGTGGCATAGCTGTTGTGAGAGATTTGTCATCCCATGGGGAGCGGGTTGATTGCGGGTCGGTTTTGCCTTGGTGGTGAGTGTGAGATGATGGTGGCAGTGGTCGTCTTGATGGCAGCAGTGGTCATCACGATGACGGCAGCCACGATTGTGGGGAGCGGGGTCAATTGCGTGCGGTCGGTCGATTTTGTCATGGGGGGAGGGAATGCCCGTCATGCGTGTGGTGGTCGCGCGGCAACATGTTTGTACTTAGAGATAATCTACATCTAGCTAAAAATTATTCTACTTAGGAGTAATATTTAAGGAGCATGGAAAGTGATGGAAATGGCGCTGGCTGCATGAGAAAGCCATGGCCTAAAATCTAAGTACTTCTTACTTAGTATTGTAGAGTAAGTACGTATTGTACTACCTTTCAGCTAAGGGTAGGTAAGTAGGGAAAAAAATAATACTACTAGAGGCTCTACTAGGAGTAGTATGGTGTATGATGATGTTGTATTATTATTTTTTGATACTACATACCTTATTATGATAGTGTGAAGACGGTTTACAAAGACAGACATAGTAAGCACCCACTAAAAGGCCGGCCATCAGTGACAATATCTTCTGACTATTTTTTTGTTTTCAATTTATGGTGATTATGTAAGTAGTACTTACCTACCCTGAAACATATCATAGTATTATACAGAATTCATCAATTTGTTTATCATTCATTCCAATTGGTCTAAGTCATGTCACCAGTGAGATTGCTGCTACTTCTACATTGCTGCAATCTATCTTGCAATCTCTTCAGCTTTTGATTGATCATCTGACCTCCCCACCTGCTACATGCATTGTTCCAATGCTAATGAGTTGCATTTTCTGATTTATGTCATATTGACTTTAGTTCTCTAGTTGAAGATAGTATTGAAAATATCATAAACAGATAAAGCTGATTATCAGTGTTACACACTATTGTTGCTTCTATCAAAGTTATTGCACTATTCTTTTCTTTTCAATTTGTGTTTGATGGACTTGACAGTGGCTTCAAGTTCTGCCATCACCTAAGTAGTGATGAAGTCAACACTATCATAAAAAAAATTGTTTACTAGGTGTGTTGCTATGATTTTTAACTTTGAAATATTTCAGCTACAAGATAGTAACAAATTTAAAGCAAGCTGCTACCCATCTCCAATAGCAACCATTAGATCAGAAAAGTAATGGGACAGAGGGGAGCAACCAACCAGACTCAACAAATTGATTGTAGCATCACAACAGACCCACACCTGTCATTGTTTCTGCCAGCTAATTGCTGTTTGCTTAGCTGTTTCCTCTCTGCTACCTTCTTTCTCACTTTCATGATTACATGTGTCATGTCATGCATGTGTGCTATTATACCTTCATTTTTTTGCAATACTAGAGTATTAATTCTTGCTTACTTAGTAGTTGTGGAAGAAAGCAGTATTGAGTTCCTGCCATGCAACTCATAATACAATGATAGTCACAATATTATTATGTAGTTATTACAATCCTTTATTATTTATTATCCCAAAAAATTGAAAATATAGCTTATGATAATAGAAAAAAATAAGGACTGTAAAATTCATAGTGAGAATCAACAATTATTTTTTTACTATAAAATATAGATAAAATATAAGAAAAGTGATCTGAATTTAGAAGCACCTAAAAATAAACAAAATTTCTACTGGACAGTCCTTTGGATAGTCTATTTTTAGACGGTGTGACCTAGATAGAGGATTGTCATTGGTCGATCGCATTCTGATCGCATTATTATTTTTTACTCCCATACAATACCTTACGGACTATGTAGTGCAGTACCATACTGTAATACAATATTACCTGTACTAAATTCAAGATTGTCATTGGTCGCTGGATTAAAAAAAACAATACTGGAGAAATAAAAATAAATAAGGTACTGTTTTGGAAAATCAATTCATTTTGGGTAATGACTGTTTTAGCATTTTTTTAGTCATTAAGAAAATAGGGGCCTGTTTTAGCATTTTTTTCGCCGTTAAGCGTTTTAGCCGTTAAGAACCCTATTTAACATCATTTAGCCTCCCATTGAAAAAGACCAAACGAGTAGAAATGCCCTGGCTCCACGACCAATGCATGGGATATGGGCAATAAATAATAGTAAGGTAGTACTTATGGTAAGTACCTATCAGCCTATACCTCAATTCCTGTCAATTGAACGTTGGTTTTGTCTGATTAGAAATTCAAGTTGAACTTTATTTCGGAGCTTTTCGGAGTAAATAAACTTCAAACCTACGAAAATCGCTAAACACTTGTTTTTTTGTTTTTATTGTGTTTTCAGTGAAACGAAAAATATTAATTTTCACAGATTTTCAAAATAATACTAATAAAAATTTCTTTAAATAAAATAGTAACGATAAAACTGCTAAGTAAATGACTTCCTGACAACTTTTCAAAAGTTGTTATAACTCTTGGAAAGCTGTTAACAACTTTGGACAACTTTTAATGCCTTCTTGACAACTTCCTGATGACTTTCTAATGACACATTTCTGAATGTTAGTCACAAGTCGTTAAAAATCATTAAAAGGGTTGTCAAGAAGTCATTATGGTGTAATCAAGAAGTCATTTAGGTTCCATTAACAAATCTTTTTTATCTAAGAAACCTTCTCAATGTCTTCATCTCAACCTTACATACATACATAAAAACATACAGAGTTACATAAATACCTTTCCTGAAGAAAGCATTTGTCAAAATTTTGCTTCCACATGCACAAAATTTTTCATGAAAAAAATTATTGATGCACTTGTTTGCACTTAGAGGAGACAGATAGACAATACCCATGGGTAAATTCTAATACCTGCATATATTTTCTATTCTTTGTCAAATAATTTCATGTACTTGGGAAGAACATTATTACTAATGCACTGGTTTGCATACAAACATTTTATATGGGAAATCTATATCAGGTAGAATAATTTTTTTAAAACATACCATTTTCTACAAAAGTCAAGTTTTTTCTTAAGGAAAGGTACATTACATACTACATATAGCATACATCATACATCATACAACATACATCATACATCATATAAACATTGTCAAACACTGAGTGACTTAGCAAACAACTTGCGTCATATTTAAGGGCAACCAGGTATGAATGTTGTATGAATGTTGTATGAATGTTGTATGAATGTTGTATGAATGTTGTATGAATCTTGTATGAATCTTGTATGAATCTTGTATGAATGTTGTATGATGTTGTGTGATGTCATTAACTAATTTAAAAAGTCATCAACAAAAATGACTTTCTGGAAAAAGTCATTAAGCAGTATTTTTTGAGAGAGAGAAAAATGTTTTGGTGAATTTTCAAAATTCAAATAATTACTATTTTCAATTCATTTTGAAAGAATTTGAAAAATGGCTAAATAATAATGCAGATTCTGGACCTTTGTGTTGAAAAGGTGAGTGGTCCATGTAAGTAGGTACATGAAAATTGCTTTTTTCAAACAATTGCTCACTATTGTGCAAGACTTGTTATGTGTATCCCTGCCCCATGTGAGTATCTGTATTGTAGAGTTTAAAAAACCATTGTCATGCAAATCGTCACACATGCTGGTGGCCACACTACAGCTAGAGGTTCAAGGCCAATTTTCTTTTAATTCTAACCTTTAATGCTTATTACTCATTTATTATTTAGCAAATTATTTTTTTAATCTGATGAGGTACGAGGTACCCATCTTTTTTATTGTGCCCAGTGAAAGGCTTGGCCTTAAACCTCTATTTTTCATGGCACCCGCCCATGTTAACAGAAAATTTTGGCAGCTAACTGGCAGGTATTGTTCCTATTCTAAACCTGAGGCCCCAATCAATTAATCCAACACAGCCAACCATGCCAACATGAAATAAAGTTTGTTTTTCAGTGGCCAATCTCTATTGCCACCACTGATGCCATTGATACCAGTTACAGTTTTGCCTGCTACTGTTGAATACAAAATATCTTCTATTTCAACTATGTTGATGGCCTCTTCCATTGTCTCCAAGTGCCAAGTCCCACCAATCATCCCATCTAAAATCTGCCACTGACTATTACTCTGTCACTTTAATATTGAAAGGCGTAGCACCAATAGAGCACCAATATGCATTAGGGCAATGCAAGACAATAAAAATTTCATCCCAAATAAATAAATCTAAATAAAATCAATGGACTGCTGCCCAATTCATGCCACCACTTGAATATCCGTTGGGATTTGGGATTCTATAATTTGATACTCCTTGTCTTCCATCTTTGCTGACATCTCATTCTGTCCAGGGTAACTGGTTTTACTTTCCAATTTTGCTCCATTCTTTTCCACTGCCAATTCGGCAGTGCGCTTAAGTGGACTTTTCAGAATGTGACTTGAGAGCTTGCTTTGCAATCCCTGCCTTCCAACCCATCACTTCAACTTGAATCAGGGCATTTTTCATTTGGGGGACAATGTTGGCATCACTATCACAATTTGTATGCAAGCACTGAATTTTTTATCTCTGACATCTTTACCATTTCATCCAACTTTTTTATTTCTGCAACAACACATGTTGGGGAGAATTTTTTTCATCAAACTACTTTTGTGGTGTGCTCATTCTGTAGATGTTTTGAGCAGAAAGGCTTTGAGGTTTCATTCAGATGTTTCAATTGAGAGAGCTAGGAGTTTAATTCAAGGAGGAGCATCTTTTGAACTGTTGTTACCTAGGGGGGAGGTCATAGGTGGATGTGGTGCAGGAAACCAGTCCATTGTTTAGTGTTTGCTAGTGCAGATTTACTTCTTATTATATGTGCTAGTTGCAATTGTAGGAGCACGTGAAGAGTGATGGATTTGTAGCAAAGTCTTTACTTTTTTGTTGACCAAATTGGTTGCTAAATAGCAAATCAATCTCTGCTATAGAAAATTGTACATTCTGCAATTTGTTTTCTAATCCAACCCAATGGAACCAAACACATCACATGTGATTCATCAACCTCATACTAAAAAATAAGAATATGATTGCAACTAATTGCACTGTTTTGTCTATTATGTTAGTTCAGAGAGTTTGACTTAAACAAGTAATAAATTAAAACATGTGGAATAAGTAAGTGAAACTACAAATTCATTTATGATTTGATTCAACAACCATAAAAAGTGATTTCACAGATTGAAATAATTTGGTATTTGATTTGAGTACAATTGAAATTGGCTTGTTGTAGGAATTGAAGGGGCCAAGCCCATCCTTCCCTGCCACATCAAATATCCCTGTTGTATGGCAAATGCATACATACAGCCCTCACCCTACAATCACCCAACAATGCTGAAACCACATTACTAAAATCTAAAACAACACCCACTGCTTCTTCTGCTGCATCCTCTCATTAACAACACTGTCATGACAATGATACTGTTAATTTTGGAATACTTTGACATGATTAATCTGCTTCAGATCTGAATTGCAGCATCATCTACACTCTACTGGCTCCAATTGTTGAACCTTGCACATCCTTGTATATCTTTTCTCTTTCCAATTGTTGTTTGAACCCTGTGGCACACACATCAAAAGTGCAAGTTTTGAGTGTTTGCTCCCATGAAAAGCACTCTGCCATAGCTTTGATGTATGGACTAAATGGGTTGCTATGAGATATTTTACATTGCAAAAAAGTTGGTGCCAAAATGCAGTTCATTGTTTTGCACTGGCACATCCCCAAACAAAGTCAGCCGCTGGCATTGTCCATCAAAGAATGTTGATTCATGGGCTCATGGGATATGGAGTTTCCTGAATAGAATGATGTTTTATTTTTGTGTTGGTTTGCTTTTTGCAATTAAAAAAATTTCCATCATGCATTTGACTTTTTGCAAAGGCAAATTTTGTGGAAAGCATAAAGCAACATCACAGTCAAGGGTAGGACACAGATACAAAGAAGAATATTTCATTGGAACCAAATGCTCACCCTTCTCCAACGGAATCGACAATGCTAAAAATGTCTATGGCCCCAACAACTCCCACAAATCCCAAAAAAATGCCATCACTTTGGTCATTTTCAATACCTGAAATATGAAAGCGTTCACATCCAAGGAAAAGAACAATGTGTATGGGTGCTTGACAGCAAACTCAAACCTCAAAGCAAATCTAAACATAATGTTTAGCACAAACACATTGGACCAGCAGCCAATTTGTTCAGTCCATGGTGAATTGAAACAAAACTGAAGAAGAAAAAGCCACCAAATGATCAGAGAAGAAGTGAAATTGTAGGGTGATTGTGGGAAGGGGGTGGGATTATTTGGAGTAGAAGTTTTATTATCGATGGTAAAATGAATCAGAAGAAAACAATAAAAAGGACAGTTAGAAGGGTGTGCGTTTGTTGCATATCATGGCAGAGCATCAGAGTGCTATTGCAGTAAGTGTTGGACAAGGTGGTGGCGTATCAGTAATATGGGCTGTTTGGCTTGGCAATGATTGTGTGGATCTATGGAGGGTCATTGCCAATACAGGTGCAAACTGATGTTAATGGTGTCAATTATTGGGATGGGTAGAAGTATCTCTAGAGAGAATAAGAAGTATTTTTAGTTTTGTGTTGTTTTGTGGCTCAATTTTTCTGTCCACAGAGAAATTTCCATGGAAAGCTAGAGACTACAGAGCAAGACTTTGTAGTAAAGTAAAAGGCATATTAAAATATTTTAGTAGGAGACAGGAAGGTTTTGTAGGACGGACATAGGAGATACAATCTTTGAGTCTAAAATTCAAAAAAAACTTGCTCTGGAGCCTCCAGCTGTAGTGTGCTGGTGCATGGTGGGCTGCATGTATTTTGCCACTTTCTCAACAAGCCATCAACCATGGGAAATGGGAAATGGGAGTTTCCATTTTAATACAAGGTTTTGAGTTTGAAGGGGAAATTAGCAATGGCTTCAAGAGGAGAAAGACTACCAGCACTTGTAAAAATGTAGTCATTAGTGAACCCTAATTCCAGTCATCTCTGTTAGAGCAATATTATTCCCATGTACAGAAAAATAGACAAGTTTTTGATTTGTACTTAATTTTCACGGGGTTCACTGTTTACTCACTAATACAAGCATGTGACTTTGTCAAAAAACATGAAAACATATTTTTTTGATAGCATAATCACTATGGTATCAAGGATTCAAAAGTGAACCCTAAATCTTGCAAGAAAATGCACCAAAAATATAGAAATTAATATATTTTTGTAAGATAGTTATCTTTTTTACAATGGCTATTGTTCATTTTTGCATCTATGACCTTTCATATCTCAAAAACTATTCAAATTTATGCAAAACCCTTGAGGCACAAGAAAGCTGAGAATGATTAGAAAAGTCATTCCGTTCATGTCTATAGAAAAAAAATGACTTCCTCCTACAAAATCCAACCACTTGGCTGACATTTTTACAGCTGGTACCATACATATGTACCATACTACATTCAAATGCAGCAGCTGCGATCTACACCCCAAATGGCCACATGCTGCATTCTGTCTCAGTTCTAATCTTTCTATGCCTTTTCTGTTTCATTGAAACTGATCTTTGGGTATAAAAAATGGGTATCAACTAGTATCATTTTTAATAATTAGAAAACAATTCAAGTTGTTTCTTTACTCTAGACTCCCAAATAAAGCACACTTATCTGCAAATCAACTCTTATTCTATTTATTATCATTACAGTGTTTTAGAACATTTATTCATATTTTTGTTACCAAAGATGATTATCATCTGGCACTGTAAATGCAAATCAAACTATGTTTTGTACAAAACTGTTTGTTGGTCAAAGAATATACCAGTTCACAGGCTTGGTAGAGAAATAGTTTTTTGAATCTTTTCATCAAATAAACTGCATCTCCAACTTCAACAGAAGCTTCAGCTCCAAAGTCAATTTTACAGGCTACTTGTATGAGAAAACTTTCATTTGGTAGGCGTTTTGATTCAAGAAATAACTGAAGATGATTGCTAATTTTATTTCAGAAGAATGTTGAATTTTGAAGGCCCTTTGATTCATTAATAATTGATTTGTTAATAATATTAATTGAATGAGAAATTCACAATCATTAATAAGTGGTTTTTCTATTGTTTGGTCATTTTTGGTCAAGTTAGAGTGTTGTGTTTTTCTAATGAGGAATTTTAGGGTCACTGGAAGGTACCTCTAATGGATGATTTTTTTGGCAAATTCGGTATTTTTTATCGCTTATGTTCTCCAAACAAGTTTTTGACTTTCTGTTTTGTGTAAAATATTTTTGAGATTAGACAAAAAACTCTTTTTCCTTATTTTAAACCGTGGAGTGAGTTCCAATCCACACTGTTCCATGCGGATAGTAACACTATCCATGGA
>JALLOT010000192.1:0-18588 GCA_036939595.1 Thalassiosira livingstoniorum | reverse complement strand
AGTGGCTATCTACTACATACTTGCCAATTCTGCTGTCACCATGGCATTGTGTGAGCCACAATCATGGTTAGTTGTCATGGTGTGTTACATCAAAAAAGATAGAAAAGGCAAGAATTTTTGTCTAATTGCCTTTTTTCAATGAGTTTTTTATGCAAATATTGGTTGTTGGCTGCTACTTTTTATTTACTTACTTAGACTTAGGTGTCTAAATACTTAGCTGTTGTATGCTAGTACTTAAATTTTTTGATGCATTGGCTGTTGTGTGTGTGTTTGAGGTGTAGGTTTAGGTGAAACTAGGAGTATCATTAAAGTACCAGTAACATTAATATCTTTGACTTTGATTGTTTTTCCATTTGTTGAGAAATGCCCTTTTTGCTGTTTCAAAATATAATTAATCTAGTTGTGTCATTACATTTGAAATTAACAAATATTGATCAAAATCCCACTTGATACTCTTTGGGATTGTTTTATAAAAATTCAATTATCATAAAGCCATTTATATTTATACTGTAAATTTTATGGGTTATACATGATTTATGTAAAATGAAAGAGAGACAGGTGGAAGGAAATTGCTTTGCATAAATAAAACAAAATAGTATGTGAACATTGGTACATAACATAGGTAATATGAATATATCCATACTTTTAAAGTTTTATTCCAGAAACAAAAGATAGCACAATTAAAGGTTTTGAGCTTTGATGATTCTTTTCTATTTTTGGTTGGGCATTATTTATTGACAAGCACAATTAGACTCTCTATTATTCCTCATGAGGAAAGTAATATGATTGTCCAAACCAAACCTTGAGATGATGCTCTAAGAATGAAATATTTCATTTTCCATCATGTTGGTATAATTTAGCATTGGTTTTGTGTGAATGAGTGTGCAAGAGTGTCTGGTTGTGATGTATTTCAAACCAAGGCCAGATTTGGAAGAATTTTCACTAAAAAATCTATCATTCTTAAATTGGTAACATTGGCCATTTTCATAGAAGTTCTAGTTCTATTTAAATTTGGAGTGCATCAAATAAATTCAATACCAATACCATCATGTTGGAGTTATTTATAAATAAATTGACATGTAGTTTCCTTTAAAACTACTTACTATCCAAAAATAATTATCAATAGTGGTCCTTTATTTCTAGATCAAGTAAAGTTTGGGCTAAGTTATTTTTGTGTGTTTTTTTCATCAGTAAGAAATGTAATTTATTATCCCAATCTGAGATAACTAGTAACTTGGAACTATCTATTGTTCCAAAATAAGTAAAAACAAGCCTTTATTCCCAAAGTCAGCATACATTACCAGATACCATTCCTATATTGATTAGACCAGTTTTGAACAATTTGCATTTATTGAAAATTTCTATCACTACCAAATGGGCAAAATTGGATATCAGTACTCACATAAAGTCTTAGGATTACTTATTTTTTGGTTGATTATTATTTCATGCATGTTCTTCAATCTTTTTAATTTGATGTGGATGAAAAGATTGTGTCACCATTTACATACCAGAATCTGACCACAGTGTTATGAGTATGGTGTGCTACTACTTTGCACCATAACCATAAAATAGCATAAGAGTAATCAATAATTAATCCTGTTTCCCTTGCTCTGTAGTATCATGCTATCTATTTCTGTTAATGCTGATCTTTTTACTGTAGTTGTCCCCAGTGACTTTCTATCTATGTACTGCCATTTTTCATAGTATATTTGAGTACTGGGTTGTCTATTTTTATTGACTAGTATTTGTCAAATCCAGCTATGGACAGACAAAACTATTTTTTCATCAAACCAGATGTATCCAGGATAATTTTCATCACTACTATTGTAATGGAGTTCATTGTTTTTGCTCAAAAAAAATATCATTATTGTTTAGATACCTCATATTTTCTCACTCAATCTAAGCTAAACAGACAATTAATGTGCAATTCACTAATTCTAATGTCATTAAAATAATAAAAATTGATATTGCATTGAAAGGTAATTCATTTCAGTATCAACAAAAGTTAAGAAAAAATAATACAAGAACTATCTAGGTTGAACAAAAGGAGGTGCCTATGTTTACTTTTAGATATATGACCTAGCCTGCCACTAGTCAGTTAATCAAACTAGGAATATATAGGCATCATACAATTACAATAGTAGTAAGACATGAAAAGTGTTGCACAGAAAAACATCACTAGGGAAGTATTTGTTACATACCAATTGAGTGGATATCGTTCTATACACCTCATATAATTTCTTTCCATATTTTCTTCATTTTTAAAAAGCTTCCACAATACCAAATTTTTAAAATCAAGTTCATTTTGACCAATAAAATTAGAGATAACAGACAGATGGATCAATAGTATGGCAGGTGTTATATCATAAGAGGTGTTGTGCAATAATGACCAATAATCATACTAGTTTTTTATGATGAGTGATTATATGAATGGGAGGTAATTTAGTGATATGGTGTGACAAAATTTGCAATTTGAAAAAAAAACAGGATTATCAGATGATTGTACAAAAATAATATGAAGGTTTTGCAATTTTGCAAAACAAGTTCTTCAAAAAACCAAATTATAGCCTCTTCTGATCATTGTAATTGGTATCAATCTGAATTGTGTTTGTTGTTGTTTGCATGATGAGTTTGACATTGGTATTGGCTTGGGTCATTGAAACTGACATCATGGATTCTCTTGAGGCTGTGATTATTGACTGTACTTGTTGGTTACCCAACTTGCATTTGTTGGCTGCTCACTGGTTGATGGTGTTATATTTGGATTCTGAACTTGCTATTAGTAAGTCTGTTAACATTGGTTGCTGTTTTCATTCTAACCATTTCACTACAACTATCATGGTTGTGATCATGAGAGTGTCTGAAGTTGTGGCTACACTTGGCAGTCTCCCCTGTTGTTGCTGACTTGTCAACTATGATTTTTTATTTGTGGTTTTATGTCCAGGTTTTTCATGATTGTATCAAATTTATCATCTTTGTCATTTGTTTAAGTTTTGATGATAAGGGTATGCAGTGGTGGTCTTTAATATATTTGTTCAGTGGAACCAAAAAGGGTTGACACTTCTCTGATGCATTGACAACAAATGCTTAACATGGAAACATTAACTAATAAAATAAAATAGTAATTGTAATCAGAATCAGTGTAAAGGTTGGTATTTTTATCTGTGTTAACTATGAGCTATGGTTTTAGGTTGGACATGGTAAGCAATTTTTATGACCTTGTCATATCTTTTACTCATTTGGTTTTGGGTCAGAAACTAGCAATGTGGAATACTGTGTGTATTTTGGACTCAACTATCACTATCACTTCACTTCTCATAAATCTTCAAACATTGTACTCATTGTTTGCAGTTGTTTCCTCTACAAGCAGAATGCTAACTCACTTATTTTGTTGTTAAGGGGTCACTGTCTGTGAAATATAAACAATTATGACTAGATTAAAGTAATCTTCTCTTTAGACCAATGTACAGTAATGTTTTTTTTGTTTTTTTTGTGTTCTTAAAAAATATTCCTCCTTTAAACACCATCATATGAGAAAAATCCTATTTGCTTTTTCTGGCAGACCATGTTCATTGCCAGAGAACATAACTAAAATAAGGATTATATTTATTTTCTTTTGTTTACAATTCCTATTCTACATGAATACTTGAAAATACCACTGTATATAATAAAGAAATGTACAGACTTGATATTTTATTATTGGCTTGATAGTGTCTAGAACAGATAATTGAGTGATCCAATGTTCATGCCAAGATGATATGATAATGGCTTGGAGTAAACATCATGTTTCCAAACAACACTATGCTCATTTTTCATCCCACTTCTAAAATCAAGGTCATTGTTAAACACCCTTGATATTATCATATCTGCCACACTCAATTCATCTAATTACAACACTCATAATTTTAGGTTTAATTTCTCCATAACTTCAATCACAATTAATATGTTTTATTGTCTCTACCATAACAGAACAAAAATCAATTATTTTCCATCTTTTTTGATCAGCCGTTCTTCTTTTGTACCATGGAAAGGGTAAGGGTCCAGTTGGGTGTGTGCTGAAATGTGAAATTTCTTGTTGCATAAAATCACCATCAATTTAGTTTTGAAACAGGACTCATCATTCTTGGTGAATGTGGCACAGCATCAAATCCATAATCCATTGATGTTTATATATTTCAGTGAGTGTGTGTCTGAATTTTTGGGGTTTTGTTCCATTCTACAATGAAATTAGGACATATTTATCCAAAGCTGCCGATTCCGAACAAGAAATAGAGCTTGAGTTTGTCCTAGGGATTCTTTGAAGATTTTTTATTAAGAGCCTTTGAATGGAAAATCAAAATTTGGATGCTGCTGTTCTACAAGGATGCAAAATACTCCAACTACTAAAATCAGCAGTTTCACTGAAATTGCCAGCTTTCAAAAAGTAGGATGTGTACATCAACAATGTTGTTTGTGTGCAACATGAAATTACTGAATTGATCTATAGTATTTTGACTCATGTGCAAAGGAATGCCAAATAATCATTAAAATGGTTGTGAGTGTTGATACAGGACACAAATATACTATCCAATTATATGATGATCACTTTGACTATAGACAAATTATATCAAGGGGTACTGTTTGAGATTGTTGCAAATTCTATTGGAAGTTGAAAGAAAACAGTTCTCAATATTATAATTTTAGATTTATGGTATCATTGCTCAATGGATTGAATGTGATGGCAGCAAATATTTTTCCTTTGGTATCATCATTAGAAAAACACGCTGTATGCATATGTGGAAGCATTTTCTCTTGTATTCAAATGAAAAACTAAGTACTTTCCCAATATCCACTAACAATGTGGTTTATGAGCTAGCCATTAGGTTTGATCTGCAATGTTCTTTACTTAATCAAATGTGCAACAGCACTTTATTGCCTCAAAATGCTCCAAACATAATTTTTTAACTGGATTATTGTAGATTTCAAATCAAAATGATATTTGTGCCGCTTGCTAGCTTGTGGCTGTTCTCTACATTTCATTAAGTTGAGTTCAATTTTCTTGCACATTTTTGCTCGGGCAGTGGTCATTTCTAAAACAACCCATACAAACAAAAATACTTTCACACATAAAGCAGTATTCTATTAAACAAAACAAGGGTTGTATGATTTTTAGAAGTTGCTGTCCTGCTGATAGCCTATTTCTTAAGAAGGAATCCAATGGTCTCTTCAGAGGTTTTGAAATTTTGGTACTCCACACTCTACTCATGAGAGACATTTGGTTACATTGATACATGTTTACATGAATTGCATTCTTGAGAGGGGTTGATAAGAAGTGCATTAAAAAGTCACAAGAAAGGCACCATTGAAATGAGAACAAATAATTTCAATTAGCAGGATTTACATTTATTTGTGAGTAATGTTTCAATCCAACACAAAATGTGTTTAGGTGTCTTTCTAATCATCATTCATTCAAAACGTTCATTTTTTGCAACATATCAAACCATTAACCGTTCGAGTTCAATTGTTTTTGAGCACATTCATCATTGCTGATCAACCCTTGATCAACCTTCCCTACGAGCGTTTTTAAAAGATCGTTTGGATACCTTGATGCAACAAAGCTTCTGCAAAGCCGTTGATTCCATAAGGACTAATATGGTGATCCAAGAGATATGAATTGTAGTTAACAAATCCGTCACCTTCGCATTTTGTGCAGAGATCTCGGAGATATACAATAGTAGATAACGGAATTTCAAAATAGGTGGCTAAGTCGCGAATAAACACACACCCTGATGGAAGACAATATGTACGGAATGAGATTTGTGAAAAAAATTGTATTTCAAACAAAAACATTGGATGCAGCGAAAAAACAAAGCACCTGTTGACCGATGTAAAAGTAGATGTAACACGTCTCTTTATGTGAAACAAAGCATCCGAAATCTCTACCCACGAGGCAATGCCAAATGGATGTTGGGTAAAGCCGTTGAAATGACTTTCTGACAGAAGCAGCAACTTCTTTGTCGGTGTAGTTTTTGAGCATTGCTTTGTGCGCTACATCAATCGCTTGTTCTTGCATTTTGGCATCACTTGCCATTGTGCTGAACTTGACGACAGCCCTGGGAAGTGTCGGATCTGCTGCAGACATTATGGCGTCAGGACAACGCTTGTGTTTCAGAATAAAGTCAAGTAAACCTACGGTCTCTTTTTGGTTGATTCGAATTTATGACACCAAAAGAGTGGTGTGCGTGGCCTCGAACTTCTATGTTCATGTAGGCCACCAAAAAATGTGTCCGATACGAATTTCAATTTCAATTTGAAATTTCAAAAATTCTCGCGTAAATCAAGATAAATAAGTAACAAAACTATCTTATTTGTGTGTTTTGCATTGAGCTGGCACCACACCATAAGAACTTAAATCCATTGCAACCAACATTTGATTTCTTGAAGTTGGATTTCGAGAACAACAGATTAAAGATGTACTCGTGAAAACAGTGATTGCAGCATTCTACCATGTCATCCAGTGGAGTTGCAATACTGCGAACGTCGACTCTAAAGGGAAAACTAGAGGCCCTTCAACGTGACGTAAAGGCTCTCACTCTTCAATTCGATACCTCGTTCGGCGACGTCGTCGGTCCACCATCGCCCCAGGACACCCCATCGCACCAACATTTACCCGAATACACTTACAATTCAGTAGAGAGGACTGTTTCGAGCCCACAGCACAGCTCGATAGTTGAAAAAAGATGGATACCAGGCACGAGCTCTGAATCGAGGCCGGGAGATATCTTCCAAAAGTTTGCCAGTAAGCTAGACTTGCAAATACAGCGGCAGCATCAAATGAGTGGCAGGCTCAATGAATTGAATTCTGGCGGGTGCAGTTTTGACTTCAGAGCGGACAAATTGAAGGAAATCAAAACTGATATAGAAAAGGCTAGGGGTGGTGGTAGAGGTGAGCAATCGCAATAATGATAGGTACTTGAAATAGTGACGTTTAGCAAACAACATTCATTATCTTAAACTCACACCACATAATGCAAAATACAGAAGAAGTGCGTTCATTGCTGGCAGAGCTAGAAAGGCTAAACCCGGCCAGCAGCACATTGGATGCAGATATCACTAAGCATTGCAGTGAAACAATAAAAAAGCAACAGGACCTCATCGATGCAATGGGGAAGAATTTGCAAGATGTGTTGGTTGCATTGGAAAGAAGTGAGGCGGTGCAGGCGTATCAAAATGATATCATTGCCTCGTCTCAGCAAACATTTTCAAAGGGCCAACACACAGAGGAAAAGAATAGTATAGCGTCTGAATCCACTCCTTCAACTACAGCTCATAAAAGACCAGTGGCACCACACCAAAGAAGAGTGATATCTAACAGCAAGAGCAAGAGAGCACCTACTCCAACTTCAACTAGACGGGATAGTGTTCCTTCATCTATCGTCACACCAAAACAACGTAGTAAATCAGTCATTGCTCCGTCACCAAAATCAAAAACTCCCGGCACTACAAGGGCGAAGAGTAGAAAAACAATATTCTCGTAACGGTGCTGTTACGATGGGAGTAGCACTGTCCATTCAGACTTGGAGAAGTTCCATCTCTCAGTAAAGGGTTCATGTTTGGACTCCACTAATGATTCTCCAGCATTATTTGAATGATTGATAGCTAGCTAGTATCATTCATTACCACGATCCAATAACAGATATTACCAACTAAAAATATAGACGATAGAGCAGATTCCAGAGACTTCTGCACCACCCAAATGCAACCAAAAATGAATAATTTTTAATGTACTCATTGTATTTCAGCTACAATCAAACTATAAAACAATCCTAACCCTTTTTAAGATACAATAAAATATTTCCAACGGAGCACCCATGTCGCAAAGTATCACCAACATCCAGTTGTTTCAAATAATATGTCGAACGAAGCAAACCTCACTGGTGTTCATGTTCACTCAAACGCAACAGCTCCCAGAAAAGAATTTTACCCCCGCTAAAATCTAAATTGGATGAGCACATGATGTGCTTTTGAATATGAAAATCTAAGAAGTAGCAGTGATGTTCACACTTTGTTGATGACGTGTAGCTTCAAATCCAAGAACAGCACCAGTAGTCACCGCTTGAATAATGAGTTCGCACAGACAGTCCACAGACATTAGAGAAGGGAAAATAATTTGTCCCTCTTGATCGCCACTCTCTAAGGAAGTATCATCGTCGCGTATTCGACGAGCAGAACTGCATTCGGGTGAAGAGCAAGTCCGGGTCCGGGCTTCTTCTAAACATTTCCAAGCCTTCTGGGCCTCAACAAATAAAGGATGGGATTCGAGACACGGAAAGGACAACTGATCGGGTTCTATAGTTGCTCTCTCTTGCCTTTCATCACTACTAACTTCCGCCGTTTGCGGTGGCGGAACGGTGGCAAGTTGATGATCACAGTCTCGAAACAAAATGGTTCGAATGATAACATCCACCGCGGCATCGTAATCAAAAGCCTGTTGCAAATCTGCATCTGAAGGTGTGCGGCTCAACGAGTTTGGAGAGATTGCCATGGCCAGCTTCAGACGCTGTCTGAAATATTCGCGCAGTTCGTCATACGACCCTCTTAGAATCGGCTGTTCTTGAATGATTACACCCGCAGCAGTCTGCACGTGATCACCATTGTTGTTGTTGCAGCAACCCATTATTCCCAGATTGTTCTCGTTCTCGTTCTCGTTCTCGTTCTCGTTCTCGTCCTCGTTCTCGTTCTCGTTGTCGATGTCTAAATTATTGTCCTCGGCGTCTTCGGCACTTGTGCCAGAAGCGGTCAATGAATCTGTTTCCATAATATCAGATCTTGGCGTCTCCATTGAATCCATTTACATCACTAACATCTGTTAGCATCTGTTGCAATCTAAAATCTGCAGTTCAGGGGTCTGGCAAAATGTAAATCAAAGAACCAAACGCGATAGAGTTTCTCCAATGTCCATCACATACATGGTAATGATGGCCATTGACTGCTATTGTCGTCACTTCTTGCACTCTGCAGTAAAACGACAGTAAGGCGACATGGCAGCATGATTTTGAAGTCCAATTTGAACAAAAGCTTTTATGAAAACAAAGGAAATGAGGTGGCTCAAAATCGAAGTTGTTTAAGTTTTTGAGTGGTCCCGGAGAATTTTCTCAATGTGGACACGTGCGTCAGTAAAGACAGTTAAGTTGGAACAGCTCAAAGAGAGTGATGACATCATGTAGCATCAATAGAGGAATTCGTATTCTACGTTTTTCTTGGAGAATGTCCGAAAATAAGCTTCTACATATCATCATGACGGAGTAAACAAGCATCTGACATCAGTCTAATCTTTGGATTCACGGCAAAGAATACGTGAGTTTCAAGTTGTTTTGCCTGTCCAGCTTCCACACAGTTCCATACCTGATAAAAATAGGAGAAACCATTTAATCATAATTAGAAATTATCCGAGAGAGCTTACTTCCGTGCCATCTGCTCAAGCTGTTGTTTCTTTATCAAGTCACTCTGAATTTCTCTGTTTAAAGGTTGCCATGTTTCTTGTTCGTTTTCCCCTACATAGGAATCATATGTATTCCAACGAAAAGACATCCAAAACACATGAGCACTATTGACTCCGCCCACAAAAATGGTCAAATTGGCGAGTAGTACAAAATAATATCTAAAAAAAAGAATATATTTTCTGCTCTTTTCAGCTCGTTACAACTGTACTCTATCCACATCAATAAGGGACAAGTAGAAGGCTGCTTTGAAATTAGCTGATCTACTTTATTTGGTTATGCATTGGCATCAATGGCAATTTATTCATCCAATATTAGAACAAAATAGCAGTGCTGCCAGGAAACAAACAGAAATTTATTTGTGTAGTTGGCAGTGCAGGAGCATGCATTGTCTGAGATCAAAGGTTGATTACATAGTGCTTTCTATGCTGCACTCTCCAGGATCTTCAATTTTTGTTCTGTTTCATGTGCACATTTATTCGATTATCTATTGTAACACCATATAATGTGATTAATAACATACCATAGTACCTACTTACACTGTTAAATGTCAAAAATTAGGTACTAACTGCTAAAAACATTCAACCAAGAACAACTTAATATTATTTTCTACTCCTATTAGGTTACGCACTAAAAGCTCCAAGATCCCAAGTCTTGGATGGCCAAAGTTATTTGTTTGTGAGTCCCCAAAAAAATTCTTCAAAGAACTCACATGTAAATGAGTATAAAATCTGTGATCTCATCACAGAAGCAATGAAAGAAATAAATTCTGAGTCAACAACTCAAGATTTGGAAGCTGCACTCTACCGCGCATCCAATCCAATTGGACCCTTTGATACTACTTTTGTACACTGTGGGCTAGGAGTGTAAAAAAATTTAAAGCTTGAACAACAATGTGAATTTGAATGTAATGAAATATATTTACTATGTATATTGAAAGATCAATCATAAACCAAAATAATTGGCAAAAATAGAGCAAAATGAAACTAGTTTCCAAAGCAAGGCATCGTTCGGGTTAGCTAGGGTGTATTGATATTGCTAGCAGCGGCAGATTGCCTTTTGGATCTGGCGTTCGAAGCTTTCAGCATCCTCATTCCAAAAGCAGCAAGTTCTGGGCTACTTTTTAGTCCACAGTTTCAAAGACCATTTACTATGGCTTCATTTTGATCAACTCCAACAACCGCATTTGCGAACTCCATCCTTTCCTCCATCTCTTCGTCTGCTATTTCAACATTCTGATTTGCCATTTGCTTGTAGTTGTAATTTGCAGCACGTGTGACAGGAGTTTTGTTTGCAACCTTAGGAATATGAGCAGGTTTTTCATCATCAGACGACTCTAAATTGATGGTCTCCACCAATTCAATCCGCTTCTTCTTGTGTTCCGTCATTTCGTCCTTGGACACAATGAGTCCGTTGCGTCGCACGCGAGAGTTGGACTTTGAATCCGCATAGATGACATCATCATCGCCATTATGGACAGCAAAAGATTCATCGTGACCTTTCACACCCTTGACCTTTTCACGAACCTCCGAAATATTGCAACCCATCACCGTCGCGGTTCCATATTTACCTCCACCAGCAGCACCAAGACTTTGCTGCAGACCTCTCCTCAAATTGACATCAGAAGATAGCTCCACGTTACGAGCAATTGAGCTTGCCGCAATAGCATAGCCGTCTTGACGAATTTGTTGAGCTGACCTACCACCGGGGACGATCGTATGCTGACGAGCAAGCATTGCTCCATCGGATTGTGCGCTTTAAAGCATAGTTGTAAGGCGGTTCATTGCTGGTGGTGGTGGGTCGTTCGACCTTCGAGAAGCCTTCATCAGCTCTGAAAATTCGACTTTGTCTTCGGAACCTCTCGGCCAGGTTCCCGCACAAAAACAGCCATTGTTCTCCATTGGCTTCTTGGCACACCAGCATCCGAGCTGATGGCTGAGGTATTGTTTTTTGGCTGGCTTTCTTCCTTTGCTTCCATTCTCCTTCCACTCATTTTCTTTTCTAGTGTTTTCCGCATCAATTTTGGAGTTTCGGGTGGCAATGACAGCGGCATCTTCCGTCACCATAACAAAGTCATGATGACAATAGGGGCAACGAGTTCCTATCTCCTGGCAAAATGTTCCCCATTGCAAAGAGTCTTGAATGCGTACGCCAGAAGTTTTTTTTGAAGCTCCTTTCACAGTTTTATTAGAGTCGTTTCTTTTGTCGTTTGCTTTTTTCAGCATCATTTCATCCACTTTCTCTTTCAAAGATCGAAGCGAATCTTCGATCTTAAGTTGCTCCGGTGTGAGATTTTTCTTCTTGCGTGCGCGTTTGTTTCTGGTCCCAATGCCACTGCATTTATCTTGAATGATGACGTAGACGCGAGCAATTTGCATAGCTAGATATGACGCATTGATTTGATCAGACTTGGCTGTGTTGAATTCGGCGGAGATAATATTTAGCAGATTAATGCTGTGGTTGGAGAGATCGAGTAAGCGACAGGAAGCATTAATGGATGGCATTTGTGTGAAATTCAATAGCTTCTTTTTCTCAGGAATTGTGAGATAGCAACGGTGTCTAAGCATTTCCTCTACTGGCTTGAAATGGGAATGATCCTCCAAATCGGCAAGTGTTGGTTCACCATCATTGTCCGGAGAAGAAGCGGTAATATCAATCAACAATGCTGCTGAAGCTGCAGCAGCATTGGTTGGTGGCATTGTTGGCAGTTTGTAGATTAGTAGAAATGAAGAATGAACGAGGGGAGAATTGGCGGTTGGCTTGTTGGCTTGTTGTTCTTCCTGCTGCCTGTCAAGCGTCAGAAAGAGCAATGACTCATTGGACTGCTACAGAGGCTATGTAGCCTAGTACTAGTTCCTAGAATTTTTGAATTGAAACAGCTGTCAAACATTAGAATTTCAAATTTGAAATCGAAAAAAACAATTGACTTGCGACTCGTAGTAAAATGACAAAACTTTAAATAAGTGACTCGCGATGTCAGAGATGAACTTGACAAATCGATTGGTGAAACTTTGTATGAAAAACAAACATTTTATCCCTCACTGAAAATGTTAATGGCTTAACGGATCAAAATTTAATTGTGCTGTGAACATATTTGCAGCACAATTACTGGCCTTTCAGAACAGACTGCTTTACATTGATTTTGGTATGGTCTGTGCTAACGTCTTCATCATCATAATCACTCCCATCATACAAGGAATCCATCAGTTTTGCTAAAGCAATTATACTGCCAGTTTGTTGAAGGTAGAGAACGAGATCGATGGGTGGCTGCCCTTGATTATTTTCATTGTCAACAACTACACCATCACCATCTAATCCTAAGCTTGCACTATCATCATCAATAGTACCTCTACTTGGTGAGGCCGACGTGGCATTCCTTGGTCGCTCTGGTGCAGACGAACGTCTAGCCTTGTGCTCTACCGAAAGCTGATTCGGTGTGTTCGGAGAGCTGGAAGACTTTGCATCGACTGAATCAGGGAGTGTTAATTCTACGCTTTCTCTCTTTTTATTCTTCCCATTGTCATGGCTGACGTTGTTATCCTTTGTTGGGTTTTTCTTCTCTTGAATGATTTCAAGATTCGTTTTCGCTGGTTCTGCCTTAGTCATTTGTTGAGGTGGAATCTGTTGCTTCTTCTTTTCTTTCTTTTGTTTCTCTTTCTCCTTTTTCTTTTGCTTTTTACTTTTTTTGGCATTTTTCTTTGCTTCTGCCTTATCCTCGTCTTCTGCCCAGAGCTCTTCTTGATATGATAAATGGTAAACTCTACAATCACAATTGAAACAGACATGACACTTGCATTCATTACAGAATCGAGCATCATTGCGATGACGAGAAAATGATCCATGACACAAAGCACAAGAAACAAAATGGCTATCCCAAATCCTTTTTGCTCGCTTCAAAACAGAGCTACTATTGTGAGAAGATTCTGCTACATTTTTGATGAGTGATGAGCATTTGAGGGTTGTTTGTCTTTGTGGAAGAATTGGGGGCTCCAAATAGAGTCCTCCTTTTAATGCTGCTGCCTTGGACCTAAGAATAGCTGCGTCCTTGGCTTCCTCGGTCTGGAGTACTTTTTCCAACCCTTCTAATGCCATCATGACCATACTCGGCTCATTCAGGAGGACACCAAGTACACTCACGCATCCTTCTTCAACAAGAATTTCAATCTGCTCCTCGCTTCCGCAGCTTGTGGCATTAAGCACAACCCAACAAGCTTCGCTGCGAACCTCTTTGTCGGTTTTTTCGTTGTTGACGAGATCAACAAGGGGAGGAATAGCACCAGAGTCAATTACAGCTTGAATTTGGGAAGTAGTTCCAGCCGCAATATTTGAAAGAGTCCAACATGCTTCTTTCTGTATTTCACGGTTTTCATGTGCCACCAAGTGACGAAGGCAAGGCACGGCATTACAATCAAGAATGACTTCGGTATAATCTACCATTTGAAGATTGTTCCCTTCCTTATTCTGTTGATCCGTGCACTCCGCGCACACTATGTTGCCGATTGTTCGCAATGCCGGTTTTGCCACTTTGGGAGAAGGATGAATCAACAACTCTACTAACCGAGGTACAAGCCCACCTTCAGGAGAAAATGATCGCATACCCTTTTTTTTGGAAGGTTGCAAAGCAGCTTCTGAGTATATAACCGCAGCAATGTGTGACGATGGCCCGTCACATAAATGGCTAAGAGTCCAGCAAGTATAAGTAAGAACTTCTGTATCGTCCATGTGTAGCATTCGCTTTAGTGTAGGGAGCAGAGTAATGATATTAATCTCGTCATTGGGGGAATACCTTTTGCTTGATGAGTTTGAGTTTCCAGAATTGTCATTGTTTGAAGATTGCGAGTTTGAACTAGAGTAACGGCCCTCCATAATACTGGAAAGGCACCACGCACCTATCCTATGCAATGAGATATTGAGAGGATTGGAATCAAGGCATTGAAGGAGAGGTTCTAACGCCCCAGCAGCAAGGATTATATCCCTAGCTGCTATTGTTGGAGATGATGACTTGTCCTTATTCCTAGGATCTTTCAGCAAGGAGTCGTCTAATGCCGTACCCGCATTTCCACCAGAAGATGCTCCACCACGAAGTAACTCTGAAGCAGCAGAGTTTCCAGCAGGTGATGAAAGTGTTCCCATGATGGCTTCCTGCATTGCCTTTTTATTAAAATCATTTCCATTGTTGGGGTTCGCTGGTCCTTTGGAAGAACCACCAGCATTTCCACTTAGAGCTGGTGTAGGCACTGCAACAGAAACTGAGCCATCTAGTCCACCCCCGTCCTTTGCTTGTGAGCTAAAAACTTTTGTAACTTCAGCTGCCGCTGCCGATGCCGCTGCAGCCATCGGGGATTGACCCGTGGATTGTGATAACGATGCTCCCAAGCCCCCTGAGAGCCCACCAGATGCGATACTCCCCAAAATCCAAACTGCTTGCTCGTGCACTGCCGAGTCAGGACTCGACAAAAGTGAAACAATCATAGGAATAGCTTCCGCATGACGTAGCAACAATTTTTGAGTTGCAGAGCTTAATGGATTCTGTGGATTGCATCCAGCAGTAACAGTTGCTGATGAAAATGGAGTTTTGGATTGGGTTGGTTGTGATCCGGTAGATTGGTTATCCATATCATCGAGTCGTGCCGTCCATTCTGTGAGAGCTGTTAATGCCCGAAGTGCCTCAATCTGAACTTCTGGTCGCGAGTTCGTAACAGGTGGAGGAGGAGGGAGTGATGCTTGCCGATTTCGGCGTTGTTTACCCGGTAAAGAGAACGAAGTAGAAAACGTTGATGGGTCCTCATAATCGTCCCCCCCAGCCTGACGAAGCCAGCTAAGCAGCAATGGAATCCAGTAACGAGATTGGCGTCTCAAAGCAGGTAAGAGAAGGTCGTCATTTGGGCTGCTTCCATTGTCAACGGATCCGTGTTCATCTAGGTTGTCGGGGTTTTGAGTCGATAAGAGCTAGTGCAGATGAAATCACGTGTTCATTGCAGTTAATTAATTCGAGCATATTGTTGAATGGTCCCAAATTAGATGGAGGAATTGATCAATTTAGTGCATACATAGTCCCATAGCGAGAGAAAGAAAATGATCGACTTCACAGCATAACAAAGAACCAGTTAATTAAAAAGAAAAACGATCCCTCTCATCCATACAAAAATCACCAAGATGTGTCTCAAACCGAACTGAATTTCCAAACTGGCAAACGTGGTATAATTAGCAAAGGGTTCACGATTTTTCCAATGACAAAATAGTCATCAAAATAATACAGCACAAAGCTCAACACAGACTGTACAACAATTAGACTTTCAGGAATCATCCTACAGCTGAAATTCTTTCCTGGATAATACGAAGGAAATGAAAAACACCCACTGACTTACCGAGCTCAGCCGCCTAGCAGTATCCAAGCGCCAACTTGCCCCTCCATCTCCCACGTCCACAGCAGCACTTGCATTGCTTCTACTTCTGCCATTTCCGTTGTCAGCGTTTGAACCCCGCATTGCATCCGGTTTTGAAGCATTGGACACCAACCCACCACCCATATCACTGCCAGAAACCAACCCCGCCGTCACATTTGCATGTGCGTTCATTCGTTCGTCCCCTCCCATACGCAATGCCGATTCCAACAGACGATTCAATTCTCGGACAGAGTCGATCTCTTTCGAAGGTTGATTAGTTTCGCATTCCTTGGATGGGCGGGTTGAATCCACGGACTTGGCTTTGTCGTCGACACTGTTGTGTCCAGAGCGATTGCCCCCATTGTTTGGGAGAGAGTTTGAGACAAACGGCATGGATGCGTTGGGTTGGTATTGATTATGTGTTTCGTTGTTGTGTGAGGTTCTTGTGTTGCGAGAGAATTTTGGTCCTGACTTGGTCCTGAGCTCTTTCTTTGCTGTTTGCTGTTAAATTGCTCATGAGGGGTGCTTCTCGAGGCCGGCGGTTTAGGGTTGTTGTGGTCGGTTGTATGATACTTATGTAAGTACAATACCGTAGAGTATCTACAATAAGAGTATGGTAGGTAGAGTAAGGCGAGTTTTAAGATCCGAGCGATTTCCACTTAAATTCACAGCCAGTATTATTGATTGAATGCAAAAAGTGTGTTAGAGTAAGTTTTAGATCTAATTGAGTAGATCAAGAGAAAATTTTCAAAAATTCAAATAGTCAAATATTTTTTGAGTTATTTTTAAAAAACCATTTTTTAAAAACTTGAACATCTTGAAGGGTCTGAAAATTTTAAGATCTGGCCAATTTCCATCAATTTTCTCAAGAATTTTGGGCCATTTTTACATAAATCACGGGAAATAAGCCCAGAAATACCAACTTTTTGTATGAAAGAACCAAAACTGACCCGAGTGGGCTTGAAAATTAGGCCTGAATCCCCCAGATCTTAAAATTCGCCTCTCTTAAAATTCGCCCTACTCTACATACAATACTATGCCCGCGTGCGTGGTTTCTGTGCCGTGCGCGGTGCGTGGCGTGTACTCTAGCAGGTATTGTATTGTACTTACTTAGCAGGGCCCATAACAAGAGATTTATTTACACACAACACACAACACTGAAAATGGCGGTGTTATCCTACGTACATAGAATTAATAGAAACATACCAGAGGCTTTAAAGTAAAAAAGTTTGAGGTACTACATACCACACAGTTTTCAAGTCGTTTGTTTTTTTCCGCGGAGGGAGTATTTCATGCCGGCGATCCAAAAATTGAATAATTCTTACTGGACTTTTCTTACAGTAGGAATTGGTACGAAATCTTTCGATTCGTCAGTCTCTGTCAAGCATCCCACACACATGCTAGTAGCCACACACTCTAGCAGGCAGAATTCATTGCCAACTGCCAATAGCTCCATTCACTAGCAAACTCACCTTCCATTGCCAACCATTCCAGTTTCAATCCCATCACTGCCACTGCCTCCCTTCATCGCTCGCCGCCTCTACTCTTATTTGCTCCCCCCGTCGTCAACATGATGCGTCAAGCTGACAACCCCTCCGCCAACCTCGTCGATTTGCTGGGTTCAAACGACCAGCGCATCGTCGTCGAACCCACGGATGAAGACCGAATTGCTGTGCTCAAGCTGTCAAAAAAAGAGGGGCCTTGTAAAACTATTGACAAGCGCAAGCTACTTCATTGCGTTATCGCCTTGAAGGACAAGCTTCTCTCCGAAATCAACGAAATTGAGGAGGCTGATCTACGCCCCTCATTCACCAACTACTTCGCCTCTTCTCTTCGTTCGAAGTATGCCGTCAATACTCGGGGTAACAATGCGAATGCAGAACTCATCGCTGCATTGTTTGACCCCATGGAGGCCATCCACCAACACATCGTGAACAAGGAGCGTAGCTCGAAGAGACCAACTGCAATCAAAGTACTCACCTCCGATTTCGTCAGTCTTTGCCAGAAAGTAGATGCTGCCGTCCAGGACATTGTCAGCAAGGGCATGACCGACCCACTCCTTTCTGGGATCAAACTATCAGCAGAAATGAAAAATCTTGGGTTCAAAGATGGACGACCACCCACTGACAAAGCTTTGTGGGCGTGTCCATTTCGCCAGCATTGCTCCCTCATCATCCCAGCAGACAATGCCAACATCGCTGGTCGCAATGAACGAAAGCAGGCCATATACGATGAAAAAATGTCAGTGTGGAACGAATTCGTGCGGCAGAGGGATGAGGCCAGTAAGAAGGGCAACGACCCACCACCATTCCCAGCAGACCCTCACAATTGTCAAAAAGAAATTCGACGCAAACCAACGGCTCCTACACTCGAAAAGCCGGCATTGCAATGTGTTTGCAGTACTTCGCACTGCCTCCAAAGCGATACTGACCGTGGGAGTACATGCTTCATTGGTTGTTGCAAGTTCCAGCCAGTCAATGACGTCCATCCTTCGAATTTCCCACAGCAGGCTGCGAGGTACAAATGAAATGGGTTTCCAGCCCATTGTACATGCAAAATTTGCAAGTGCAAATGCAATAAGCGCTTGTTTTTTTGTGATTATCAAAGAATTGGTCTCCATTTGGCAACATTGCGCAGGTTTCAAACTTCGGAGGTTTAAGGGAACTCTGAGACACAAACAATGCGGTTTGTCAGTAGAATTTTTGGTGCTGGAGCAAATGCAG
>JALLOT010000191.1:0-21964 GCA_036939595.1 Thalassiosira livingstoniorum | reverse complement strand
AGTGCCCAAATCATCAAAAGTTTAAGATCATAGGGGCTTGACATCAGTAACAACAATAAACCAGCTCAGGAGAGCATCTCAGATGATGCCACATCTGTCTCAATGACACCTCTTGCATGGATCAATTATATTCTGGGCTTCCTGTATTTGGTGGACATGTATGAGGATGGGATGGTATTGATCCACACCATGCCTCCATCCCCTCCAGTCAAGAGCCTGGCTTGAAAGGTGAATGTTTGTCCAAAAAGGAAGTCATACCTTGAGATTTTCCTATGTCTATTCTTCCTGACCAAACTCCACTTTAGCATTATTATGAGAAGGAATGTAGAGAGCTTGAAGAATTATCAAGAGGATACTCTCACATATGGGGAGCTCCCACATTCATTGGTTCCCACCTCTTGATGGTGCTCGCTATGGGTGGTCCAAAGATGTCTTTTTGATGAGTCATGACCCTACCAGCTGGAAATTTATATGTTGTCAATTTGTTTTGATTTGATCACATGGAACACTTACTGCACCAACCAGCAGCCATCCTCTTATTGCCATTGCTTTTGGGAGATCAGATAGATGATGGAGGATTAGAACAAGGAGATATGAAACATGTTTGTTGCATCTTTATTCATTGATTGCAATGATAGCATATCCATATGGAAAATGTGTGAATGTGCCAATGAAAGGTTTTTTGTCCTTGCAAGCTCCCCCCTTTGACAATGAATGGCACATTGTCTGCTGTAACATCTCTGGAATTATGTACTTGATCAAGCTCATTGAGGGGAAAGATTTGCCACAAGAACTTGGTATACCAGAATATGAAGATAGAGACAGTGGTACTGTTGGGCCATTGTTTTGAATGTTGATATTTGTATTCCCCACTGTCCAATAAATTGTTGTTGACTCTGGAGTCTTTGTTCTAAAGGGTCTCATTGAGCTGCATAAGATGGTCAAGTGTGGCTGTGCCCTCATTTAGAAACAGTGCTACTGACCAGCACAAGTGTAGGGCAAGGCCATGTAGCACCAATTCAAGGACAATAAGATTGGTAGTGTTGATGTCATCACTGAGTATTTCAACAGGATAAATACTTATTCTTTGGCATGAAAGAGCCCATCTATGTAGTGAGAATGATAGCAACTGGCGGTTGTCTCATTTTTGACAGTGGGAAGCATGTAAACCATTTGTGAGTTAAGGGTATCACCAAGAACAGGGAGGAGTTCCAATACACAAATCCCTATGACTAGCTCTTCAGGTACAGACATTCAGCTGATAACCACAATAACTTACGACACACTCTTCTAACCATTTCAGACTCATGGGAGACCATGATGTGGGAGAAACATGTTTTGGAATTCCTGTTAGTAATTGCAGAGGTGAATTTTATCTTGTTGTAGTCATCTTTGTCATGCACAACAAAGAATCCATGTGCTTGTACCTACTGGAGTTAAGGGCTAATCTGGTGAGGAAGATCATCGACAATGAGTATGACCAAAAAGAAAATCTTAGTAAGATACTGCTGCTTCAAACATTGATGCTGTCCTAAATCATGTGAAGGAATATCACAACCAAAAGTGGGTTTGCACTGCCACTGCTGAGTCCCTTGGAATGTTTGTATGACACCCGGATGCAAACAAAGATTGCATACTTGTTGTTTGTGCTCCAGAGGGCACTGGATGCGCCAAGAATATCTCTATTATCACATGATTCAGTGTATTAGAGACAAATAGACAATCAACTTAATTAAGTAGCATGAATTTTACAATTACATTGGCATTGGTTTTAGTGCTGTATTGTCTACTTCTACTTATGTAACCTAAAAATGTAGGTAGTGATATTATCGAATCCTCATTAAATTGCAACAGCACAGGAAGACCCAGGCACTACTTTTATGGTTGCAAAGCTGCTGTTAGTACATACTTCCTCATTGTCTGTTTTTAGGTAGTTTTTCCTGAATTTGGTACAAACTAATCCCAGCCCTAAATTAAGTCATAAGCAAGTAGTTAGACAGGTCAATAACCCTGCCATCCAGAAAGGGAGGCAATGGCGACCTACTTTGTCATCCTTCCTCTATCTGCCTGAGACTACAATACCTACAGCATCTTCTAGTCTTATGGACCCTCCTGAGTGAGTGGAGCCAAGCCAAAAACATAAAGTCACATAGTCTCAAACATGCAAACCCTCCTTTTGTGCCTATGTGTTAGTCAAGATGTGTTCCCAAAATTCATGACGCATCCTGATCCAATCTGAATTTCTCTTCCAGGTACGGGCCAGACAATTTTGATTGTAGGACTCCAGGTAGGATTTTTGTGACTTTGTGTCAGTTGTAGTGTATGTGACTTTGTTCAAGGAGGATTGATCCCTTGCACAAAAAATATCAAAAAGATTTCATTGGGCATTTGCAAATTCTTGCCAGGTATGTGGCTAGAAGACTATGTGGTGATGTGACTATCTGACTATTCAAATTTGGGGTGCCTCCAGTATTATTTACATTACTTACTTTTCAGTCCTTTGACCAAGCTAGGTAGAGGGTTAGGCCAGAAAAGATTTTTGGCGCGCTCAAACATTTTGACATCAGTATGATAGAACATTTTTAACTCAAAAATTTATCGCTGTTTTTTGTTTTTTAATTTGTATTATCCGAGATATAACAGAGGTATTAAATTGGAGTACAATATCTAACGTCTAAGGTACTTAACTCTTTTATTATTTAGTTCTGATTTTTGAAAAATATCTGATCCTATCTGATCAATTCTCCAAAGCCACTTCTTCTTGACCACGATGATGTAGCAAAAGGTATGGTATGGTACCATACCATACCAGAGATTTGTGTGTTGATCTCTTGGTTGATCCACGGGAAAGTTGATCGAGTTCAAATAATTCATATTCCGAGGATAGAATTTGCCATCTTCAAAACAGAATAAGCCGCCGCCAAACAAGCAACCAGCAAAGTAAAAAGAATCGATTTACCCATCTCTTTGACAGCAACATGGCGCCAACTGCCCCCTCTGCCCCCTACCTCGCCAAACTCGCAGCCGCCAAAGGCCAGGCCAACAACGTCCCCCAGTCCAAAGACACCTCATCCTTCCCCAAACTAAAATCCATCCACCGCACCATGTCCACAACGCAAGCCCAATCCATCGTCCTCTCCACCGCCGCAGAGCTCGAAAAACAATCCAAACTCATTTCCCAAAAGGAAATGGAAGTTCGTCATCTCCAATCTCAACTCGCAACAGCCCAACGAAGTTTGAAATTGGCGCAAACCAAAGAAGGAAAAGTCAAGAGTCAACACGAATTGGCGAAGAAGATGGTTCCATCCGATGCTGAGTTGATTCTACAAAAGTTCCAAGGGGCGAATAGCTGGTGTGTCAGTGAGACGATGGGCGCGGATGCTATGGAGGATATGATTACCATCGGAGAAACGTCGAAATTGGAAGTTCTTGCGGAGAGCATCGTTTCGGTGGGTGCGGCGAGTGCAGTGAAGGGTGCAATGAATTCTCTGTTCGCTGTCAAGGAATCGTCCATTTGTCAGGCAAAGGCGATGAAAGTGCTCTGCACCTCATTTCTCAATGGAAAAATCAAATCACCCCCCAAAGAAATCTGGCCTCTCGTAGCTTCGGCCATGTCCCTGTACTGCACCTTCAACGAACTCTCCTCCGACTCCCAAACCTTCTACTCCACCCTCCTCGCCAACGTCGCCAAAGCCGCCGAAGAAATGAACAAAGAAAGCCCATTTGTCTACGGACGCTATGACGCCTCCCGTGACAAATGCCCCATCATCGACCTCCTCATGCCCGTCTACCAAAACCTCACCCATCCCACCGGTGCGACTGTAAAATGCACACTCTCCTCCACCCTCGAACGATGCCTCGCCGATTCCATCTCCCGGCCCATCGTCCGTAAGACGCCGCAACTCTCCATGCCGGAGGAGGCGCAAATCGCCCAACGGAATCAACAGGGCGATCTCGCCCGTTTTCTCCTTTCTCCGACGGAAGTGTCCCTTCGTATGAATCTTACCAAGGCGGGGAGGATGGCGGTGCATCGATTGATTGATCATCAGATGGGGTATGGGAAGTTGAGTCATTGCAGTGAGGGGTGTGGGAGGTCGAGGGTGTTGGTGGTGACGAAGAAGGTGGATGTGGAGAGCGAGGAGATGGTGGAGAAGAGGAGGGAGAGGCAGGGGGTGCATCGGGGGATGTTGGAGGGGTTGAGGAAGGAGAGGGCGGGGGTGGTTGCTCAGTAATACTGGGTTTGTACCTTGTTGGAATGGAATGCTGGGGAAGAGACTGAGGGTCGTAAATCATGTGTTTGATTTGGATCGCATCAGAAATCATGAGAGAAAAATTCGTCGTTTTCGTGTCAAATAGCGTCCGTGAATGATGAGAAGTCATGTAAAGGTTTGTAATTTAATTTTATATTTACTTCATCCTTTGACGATGACAAGCAGATATTTCTTTATTGACCATTACATTCGTAATTAGCATTGATTTGCACCACACGGTTGTTTCGATCTAGCACTGAATAGAGGCAACACTTCGGTAGGTAATACTATATTATCTCTCATCGTTGTGTTCGTTTTCGAATCCACTCTGCAGGCACCAGTTCCGCAATCACTGAGATAGTACAGGTTCACTTCATTCCAACACTCTACACTTTCAAAAGCAAACCGATGGGCAGTTCTTTACGAAAAAGAGCAGTGTAAGTAGTCGCAATTTATTACTATTGTCAACAATTTTATCTCAATATAATGAATTGAGAATGACGACTTTCAGTCTACTTATGGACCAAGAAATGGCCTTTTTTGACTGCGAAATCTGCTGACACGGCACGGATATTTGTTATGACTGAATTAGTTCCATTCTAATTAAACATATTCAAAAGAAAAACAATATAAATAGAGGTGGTGCAAAGATCTTTTATACATTTTTTGATATTGTTTTATTAGATGAATTTCTAGTGTTATGTAGTTTCGGCAGCCTTTGATTCGTCATTGATGAAAAATATTTACCCACTGTACTATTTCTAACTCCTCCCTCCTCAAACACCTGTTTGTTACGGCTGGAATGTCTCGATGAAAACACACTTTGCATCACAAACGGGACATGAGTTCCTGCCAACACTGCAAGTGAGACAACAAACCTGATGACCACACGGAGATGCCACGCAATCGATTAATTTGTCTTGGCAAAGAATGCACTTCGAATAAAAAAAGAGTTGGAGCAAAATCAAGTAGGGCAAAGAGCAACGGGCAATGATTTGTCAGATCATTTTTGTAATTGGTGTGAATGAGTGAATGGGTCTTGACACTCAAACAATGCATTTGAAAACATCTTTGTACTGCACCGAATGAAACAAGTAAAAACTTACAACCTCTGCCGCAGTTGTACCAACAGAGTCGTCATCTTCATCAAATGCAATGCCGTGATTGCCACCCTTGCCATCGTTGCCCTCTTCTTCGTCGTCACTGTCGTCGTATCGATCGGCATAAATATCTCTGTGCACGACCTTTTTCGGATTGGCAAGTGGCACCTTATGCGCAGCTGGATGAGAATAGGGTTTCGCCCGAGCTGTGGCGACTGCTGCAACAGCCGCATGGGTGTGTATGGTCTCGGTGTCGGAATTTTTCATTCGTGTACTTTGGACCAAATTGCTCATTGCTCCTTTGACTTCGTAGCTACCATCATTAGTTCCGCCGACGCCGCCACTTTCACCGCTGCCACTTCCACTGCCATCACTTCCCCTGTTGCCCCTGGCGTCCAAGCCACTGGTTCTCCTCTCGCCGCTCTTTCCCTTCTTCTTCTTCTTCCCCGAACCCTTTGTACAAAA
Organism: Thalassiosira livingstoniorum; assembly: GCA_036939595.1. Classification (NCBI taxonomy): domain Eukaryota; phylum Bacillariophyta; class Thalassiosirophyceae; order Thalassiosirales; family Thalassiosiraceae; genus Thalassiosira; species Thalassiosira livingstoniorum. The sequence goes on along the minus strand of JALLOT010000191.1, from coordinate 16,149 downwards.
TTCCTCATTCTCCATACTTTCCACTGTTGGAAACTCCCGGATCAAAGCCTCCATGGCCCTCAAACACATTTCAAAATCATCCTTCTTCATTTCATACAATGAGACATTTTTTTCATTGACGAGATATCGGAGTATTCCTACGTGTCTATTGGCAATGGCCATGGTGAGGACCGATCGTCCCTTGGAGGTACGCAGTGTCGGAAGGAACTCTTGGGCCTTGTTGGCATCCCGTGCGTGGTTGCGGTTGTTGTGGTTGTTGTGGTTGTTGCTTGCCATGAGGTCCTGCGGCTCGTGATGTTTCGAATGTTTCGAACTGCCGCTGCTTCCACCTAGAAAACTGGGTTTGGAGGAAACCAACGAGCCTTTGGTCTTTTTTGTGGCAAACACGTGAATGGGGCAAAATTGCACATCGACGAGCCACCGTAGGAGTTTTTCGCTTTTGCCTTCGATGGCGCAATGGATGGGAAACCTGGAAGAAACGATGATGGAATGAAACATGTGTAAGCCATCAGTGTTTGTCGACGGGAAGATGTGCACATGTTGGAATGGGGCAAAATGATGCACAAAGAATGCAGTTGTTTTGGACATGAAGCATCCTTCACACAAATTTATAAATGAAAATGAATCAAACGTAAAAAGTGCACAGAACTCCCCAACAAAGTCACACGATACACGATGCGTACTCCCATCAAACTCACACGACCTCCTCCCCCGAAAACGCAAAAGGACACCTCAAATTCACATTCCCCGTCAAATACAACTCCACCACCGTCCCATACTCCCCTCCCAACAACGCCTTCTTCATCTCCCTCGCCAGCCCATCGCAACTTTTGCACACTTTGACCGCCTTCTCTTGTTTCCGATTGTAACTCTCCGGAATCATTTTGTACGACCAATAACATGTGCAAGAGGAGCAAATGACAATGCCGCAATTGCGACAGTGCTTTGGACGGCGGAGACGGAGTTTGGAGAGGGGAAAGGTGGAGAATTGGGTGGGGCAGAGGGTGCACGTGGGGGAAGTGGCGAAGGGGGTCATGAGGGGTGGGGAGTTGGCGTAGGCGGAGGCGCGGGCTTCTTTTTCGGTGTGGAAGGAGAAGGCTTTGAGGTGTTTGGTGCTGCTTTGTGTGTTTTGCGTACTTTGTTTACTTTGCGTATTTTGTTTATTGTCATTTGATTTTTTGTTATTGGAATTGGTTTTGGCATTGGTAGAGGAACTCGCTTGACATGATTGACTTGTTGGATTAGTTTGACTTGTTTGACTGTCACTCTGAACCGCCAAAGGGTTGGTATTAATCGTGGCAATCCAAAGATCCGTCACCGGATTGTGATAGATAGTTGGCGGTACCAACGTCCGAGAATGGACTTTATGTGGGATATTGTCAATGATTATAGTGTGTATGGATGTATTGGGTGAGATTGCATTGTGTGATGAGGTCAACGTATGCGATGCGTGTGATGCGTGTGATGTGGCGTGAGATGTGTGTGATGTGGTTGGAGATGCTGTATGCGATGATGTGTGAGGTGAGGCTTGGTGTTGTGTAGTGCTGTTTTGCGCCGAAGAAGATCCAGTGGTATCGACATTGCCTGTATCAAACGATGAGTTCAGTTGATTGACACGAGCCGTGGTGAGAATGGGCGACACCGATTGAGAGGGAGACGATCGCGAGTTCTTCCTGCGAAATGATTTCGTTGGAGTCACATTCGCAGCCGACTGAGCAGACTGAGCAGACTGAGCAGACTGAGCTGTCGGTGCCGGTGGCAATGGAGGACGAATGATTTGATTTGATATGTGAGTGGGAGGAAAGATGGAATCGCGTGGCCCTTGGTGGGACGTTTGTGGCTTTTGTGGCTTTTGTGGCTTTTGACTCGCTCTGGGTCGAGAGAGCGAGCGATATCGTTTCTTTTCTCCATCGTTTGTAGCATTTGAAGTGGCGGCATTCGTTTCTTCGTTGTTCTTTGCAAGGCCTGTCCTTTTTGTTGCATTACTGGACGACATGTCATGTTCCCCATCGCCGCGTGTGCGACTGACACTTCGCGATCGGAACCCTCCCCTGTGATTCGGCTGTGTCGGAGTTTTCGGGGGTGTTGTGGTAGGTTTTAAGGAATGTACCTTTGGTTGTATCTCCGCGGCTTGGCTCATATTTTGTGCTGTTGTTGTGTGAGGTAAAGTCTGACCTTCCAAAAAGACATCTCGTCGGCTCCGTCGTTCGGATGTTGTGGGTTTGCTTTCGCCGCACTCTCGTGCTTCCGGGGATTCTCGTGCTTCTCGTGATTCTGGTACTTCTCGTGCTTCTCGTGCTTCGACACCGCCAGGGTTTGGTCGACTCGCACTGGTAGCCTTATTGGTTACGTATGGCGGTTGAGAGAACGAAAATGGATGCCATTCTGCCTTCCCTGCCGTCTTTTGTTTGGTATTGCTGTGCTTTACATAATTGGGGTTTTCTGGAGGTGGCATCAATTGAAGTTGTGATAGAGTAGTCATGCAGTCGTCTTCGAAGGCCGATGCGTTGGGTTGGCTGAGTTGAGACATGGTTTTGAATGCTGCGTGTGTTTTGGATGGGATGTTGCAATAACTCTTTGGATCATGGGTTGGGTTGGCTATCTTATTGCATGCCGCCTATGGATCCGGAAGCTGGAAGCTTGTGTTGGGTTTCATGTTCTACTTCAATTTAGCTACACAAGGCAAAAGAGTCCTGCCCCGACCGAGTATCAACGAACATCACCAGAGCCTTAGTCGATGCAACTCTAACAGCTGACGAAACAGTACAACAAGTTACGACAAGTTAGCTGTGGCCATCAAACTCGGAAACACCACAAAAGCATGAATATTCCTGGCACTAATAGCAAGCCATGCACTGACCTCCCTTGCTGTTTTCACAGGTTTTCACCGCTGTGCGCTGTGTCTTTTACTTTGCAAAGCTGGATTCAGTCCTCGGCCAAGCAAATATCTACAAAGGAAATTATTAAATGTACCTATGTAGTCAAATCTGGTCAAATCCCGTTCAGATAAAAAATCCTTTCTTCTCTCTAATGGTTATGGTAAGTATCGTAGAAGTACTTACTAAGTACTTAGTATGGTACCATATTGTACACTTGTTTTTAAGAAATTTTAATTTGTGTGCTCACGATTGTTCCCAAATCTAGGTAGACTTTCAAAATGTTCGAGATAGAGTACCGTATGAATGTTTTTATATTCGAACGACACACATGATACTCATAATATATTAAAAATCATGACTTTCTTCTGACTTTCTTTGAAAAATACTTCGACTAAGTACTTACTACTACTAACATAGTACTTGTATGTATGTAGGAGTAATAAGAACTATTGTACTACACCTAGAGAGCGAGAGGTAGATTTGCCATACTTATAAGTAGTAGGTAGATAGTACGTGCATTAGTACTACAAAACTCACCTACCATCACTCACCATAAAAAATACTACTAATACAAAAGGCAGACAAAAGGTAGGAAAACTTCTTAACAACATTATCTTACTTTTATTACGCGAGTATTCAATGAACTTACTTTCTATCCTGACGTTGTACTCCTTCTGTTTCCTATAAAAATGTCTATTTTTCCAATTTTACTGTTCTGCATAAAATTGTTTTTTTTGTACTGGTTCCTATTCCGGATTCACAGATGATGATGGATGATCCCTGAATCAACCTTGACCATGGTGCCAGCCGACGGACTTCTCAACCATGGTGGACGCCATGGTGGAAACGAACATCTTAGAAGCAATCACTATATGATCGCGTTACACATACGTAGACTAGACTAATCCTCTATGGCCGTCGCACCTTGAACGGCGTCGATCAGCCAACTACATGCTACGAACGGCCTAGTTAAACTACGGCATCGGCAGGTGCCATCCCCTGACCATGACGTCCGTTTCGACTGTGTTGCCGTCTGATTTTGATCAGACCAATCACACCAGTAGTCGGACGTGGTCAGATGTCATCTTATGTTGCATCAGTTCCGGTGGCGATGGTATCTCTATGGCGAATGCTCAACATTTGTTACCATTTCGACAGAAATGGGATTTTACACCGCCATTTTGGTGATGAAGACATGCTGGTAGTAGACCCAGGGTGTCATATATCAATGAAAAGGTAATGATGAGAAGAATCCAAAATGGATAGTGAGAAATTTGTACCACAAACACAGCCCTTAATCCAGCCTAAAACTCAAAGTAGCCATTTTCATACAAAACAGAGAGAGTACATAAATTTTATGGCAGTATTGAATTGGAAAAAATGGCACAGATTGGCATGGTCTGTACCATAGTACCTTAATTGAGATTGGAGGATGTTCTACACCAGGTAAATTACTCGTTTTGTCATACAAAAAAGCTTTCAATACCAATATAAACATAAATAATAGAAGAAAAATAATTTGCAGAGGATTGAACAGAATATACAATGACATTTTGTTTAGAATCCAACTGTTCTTACAAGTAACATAATGTAAAAATACTAAGTACCAAAGTTCTTGACAGAACACAGAACTAACACAATATTAATTATGAAAAAATGGTGTTTGATATCTGTAATGGATTGAAGTATTTATTGGTATTAAATGATATATATCTAATTAAAAGGTCTAAAATATTGGATAGAATAATTTCTATATCAATGAAGGTATTCTTATTTGATGATCATGATACTCAAGACACTTATTCCAAAAACAATTAGTGTATGATATCAATAAAAATATATTCTAACACATATATCCCTTCTTTTGACCTGGTAGAGTTTTTTATCTGATTTATAGATCATGGAAATATGGTTTTTATAAATAGATCATGTATTGTTTGTTATGGAAATGTTCTAATATCTCAACATATGGATGTTATAAATGTTCCAAAAAACTGAGAATGGATTGAAATATTTTGTCAAAAAAAAATATATCAAAGATAAATTTCAATCCTTGTCACTTGTCACATGTCTAACTTCTTTTGTAATGAACTTAGTACAAAAATTGTACTGATTTAAAAAGCATATTTCCAATAGTTCACATCTCCTCTGCAACCCATTCAGAGGGGGTTTCAACCCCCACCCTCTCAAAGAATATGAATGGAAATTAGTACCAATTGAAATCAAATTAGGTTTCAATCAATCAAACAAATGTATTTTTCTGATGCTGATAAGTATGCCAAAAATTCAATTGAGCTCAAATCAAATCATTGAAAATTCAAGCAGGCTTTTTTGAAAATCAACCTCTCAATTCCTATGTAAAATCTCATGCAGCTGATTCCCCCTCTGAAACTGAAAGGTTTGTGAAAGGGTTGTGAACAGGATGTAAAAGGGACATGAGAGGGATGTGAAAGGGATGCAAAAAGGTTGTAAAATGGTTTTGAAATGGTTTTGAAAGGGCTGTGGAAGATTTTCGAACCAATGATCAATCAAAGTTTTAAATTGTTATTCATTTCACAGTACACAGGGTAAATCACAGCCCTTGGGCTTAGTATGATAAGCAACAATAGGGTCGGATTGGAAGGTTTTTTGTATTGTCCTGCAAGATGGCTCTACGCGCACTAGAGGTATCATACAAATCAATAAAAATAGAACAATTACAAAACCTAAGTTTTGTGTCCAAAAACATTCTACAAAATTCAAATTTTATCAGTTGCTACTACATAATTGTTCAATTAACTAGTAAATGGTGCATTGTGCAAAATAAGTGTGATAATGACACCAAAAGTGCTCAGGTGGTTAAATGGATCAATCTTTATGCATGCTCTAAAGCTATGATTAACCACCACTGTTGGGGTCTGAAACAGTGCAAGAAATGCATACATAAATGTGCTACTCCTACAACTAGAAGTTAAAACTATTTTATTTTTATTCTTTTCTTTATGTACCTAACTATATGGAAATTATGAAATAAATAAAAATGATTGTAAAAATCAAGTTACAGCCATTTCAATCTTGATGTACCTGTCCAAGGACCATGAAATTACACAGTCAAAACTAGTTTACTCATTCACTTCTCTTTATTCAAGTGTCATAAGTTTATTTTTTTATTGATGGTGGATTTCATATTTTTTTCAAAATCAGAACATGACCATTTTGAAACATCCTGATTAATGATAAAAGTAGAAACTAAAACACTTTGCATCATTAAAAGCACTACAAGCAGCAGCTACATGGGGGTTATACCAAAATACTTGCATCCTCTTTGAGCAAAAAGATCAACTAAAACTTTAAATCTGACCAATGATAATGGATTTCATTATAAGGTACCAATAAATTAGGAAATACATAAAATATTAGCATTTAGAGTTTTTTGGTTAAATTGGTGCAATTAGAGAAGAATTGATATTTAACTTGATTGAGGGAGTTTTACTGATTTTACAATGGTTTCCTCTGGTCAATGCTGTTAGTGATTGAGACCTCTTCTTGTTCTTTTGTTGGCTGCTCACATTTGCAGGGTGATAACATTGCATATATATGCAATGTGAAATTCAATTGCATTTAAAGACTGATTTTTGGAGAGTGCAAAGCTCACATACCACAATAAATAAATGTAAGGTAACTAGGGGGCATACAATTGACATGTAAAGCATCTGCAGTAAAATGCAATGCAGTGGAAAAATAAATGCACCTAAAAAGGATGTCAGTGAAAGGATTATGGTAGGCAGTGCTGGTTGGAATGAGTATTTTGACATCTATAGGGTAAGACCTTACTCTTGTAGTCAATGTAGTGTCATTTTATTTTGTCTGCAGTTCAAAAGTAGGATTTGAATAATTTCATGTTTGTTTTTGTGCAGCTTGTCAGCATTATGACTGGTAATAACCAGCATTAAGAATCATCCACACAAATTAGCATAATTTTTGAATAATACACATGAAATGCAAAAAAAACAAGAAAATACTCTTAAGCATCTTTCTGAATTCTTGGTCCACATGATTTGTGACAAGTTGTCCCTCACAAAAATCATCCAAATCCAAGAGATTTTATGTGTGTATTATTTTTCAAAGCATCAGAAATGAAAAGTTAGCTTTTTAATCAAAACATTCAATTCCATCATTTTTAGGCAATCATAAAGTTTCATTGTTGCCTAAGATTTTAATAGTTGTATCTTTTTCATCATTAAATGCTGAGGTAAAAAAATGGCTGAAAATTTTGACAAAATAAATGCAATATTTGGAAAAAATATTTCAGTATGCTATTCTAAATTTCTCAGTAAATTTCATCAATAATAATAAAGAATTTTGGGAAAATTGTGTTATTTACTTCAAAGAAAAGAGCTCATCTGCATTTGATTTTTTGTAGTTTTAACAACAATTAAAATTTTTTCAACTAATTTCTAAGTTGGTTGTTATAAAAATATTCTCAAAAATCATTCAAGATTCAAACATTTGCCATGAACAAGTTTCACCCATTTATCTTGAACTCTCAGTATAATAATTACTCATTTGTTTTGACTACATAATTAGAGGTATGCTGTGATAAAAAAGGAAATCAAAGATTTGTTTCAAATTGCATGGCAACGGTAGTCCAAATGGTAAGGATAACAATGACACAGCGTGATGTGGTGAGGCAAATCAAATTGGGCGGCTGTGATGGAGAGGGGTTGGGAATAGAGGTAGGGTGGGTTGATCAGCACCACTATGGTTGGTCATGATGGCAGTGCTGCAATGATGGTTGCTGGTTGGCTGGATGCTGGCTGGAACCAACATTTTTTATGCTAAAATTGAGGTGGCTCTCTAGGTAAGAATTGTAGAAGGATAGATAGTGACTTGATTCCCTGTGACAAGAGTGGAAGGAGTTGCTAAAAATGTAAAATTGAAAATCATAAAAATAAAAATCTGTAAAATGGGGAAATTTTGTGGTCAAAATGGGAATTTAAAATTGAATAACTAGTAATTTATTAACTACATTGCTTTATGATAACTCAAAGAGGCAATAACATAATAAAGATGTTCTTCTGTTACAAAACCAGTAATTAGCTGAAATCAACATCAATGATGACATAAAGACTGTGTCCATGCACAAAAAAGTTTACTGCCAATACATTGGAATGAAAATCTTATATGATGATTCCAGTGACCCCCTGGCATTGACAATGTCAGTCACTGTTACAGCTTTTTTGAATATCTGGAAAGTTTTACTTATCCTTTACCTAGGCAAGTCAAAATTATGTGTTATTTGAATAGATTTTTTGTTACAACTTGTTCTTCATGCATTAAATCTGCATACATTTTAATATTTAATTGACCCACCTTGTTGAAATTTCAAAAGCAATTAAACTGGAAGAGAAGTAAAGAACAAAAAAATTACAAATAACGAAACACCAAGAAACCATGAGTATTTGGCTCAATAGGATTGACTAACCAAAAACAACATTTATTTATTGCTTTAAAATTAATAAAACAATGTTATTTATTTTAGAGGGTTTCCTGTGAGAAAGGATACTACAATATACATTTTCCTAATTTATTATACCATGTTTAAAATCTTGGAAAATAAAATAAATGAGAAGAATTATTCAATAAAAGAAACTTATTAGTCCTTATGGAGTCATTGATTGTGGGATAATGAGATTGAAATACTAACAAGTGCTCAGTTATGTTGTCTTTCTCTAAACCATGATTCATTGGGTTTTTAGGCTGAGAAGTAAATTCTTACATTTAGAGATCAGATTTTTTGTGAGCTTCTACACTAAAAAATCAAGCTTACAAATAATTTTGAACATTATTCTCAGTCATCAATATCAAGAATTCCATCAAGAATATAATGACAACCATCGAATAGTTAAATTAGTGAAGTTTTGATTTTTCTTTCTAAAAAGAAGAATGGACAATAGTTGGTCATGGTTAAATTGAAAGCTATGAGAAGTATCAATTTTGATTTGGACAAATGACAGGAAGCATGTTTGGTCTGTAGATCATTTTATATGATATGGATCATTTTCAAGCAATTGGATTATTGTTTAATTCAATCAGTTCATACATTTTTCAATTTGTAAGTAGTAAGGTAGAACATTTTGTTGAGTTTCCCACTTTTTATTTATACAGTATATGTAAAAATGTTCATGTTTAATCTAATTTGGTGGTACTCTCCCATGTTGTATTTGCATCAAATGCTGCCAATGTTCTGTAAACATATTACATAAAACCTTAGAAGCTTGATTCTTATCCTAGAAACATCAAACATACCATTCTTATGGGCTCATTTTATGACTTAAATATGAGAGTCTTGAACATCATTTTACCTATGGGCACTTACATTCTTTTTGTCCTTTAACTAGTACACTAATAAATGACTAGTGCCAAAAAATGAAAAATACTTGGAGAATCACCAATGATGTGTTTCCAGTAGTCATGGGGATCCCAGAACACTATTGCACTCCAAGTGAACAACCACATGTTTGATCTTACAAACTTCTAAACTTTTGTTAGCAATCTTACCATGGATTATTTTTGCAGTTTCTCAACAAACCACAGAAATATGACATTATTTAATGTGAGAGTTAAAGAATGGGTCAAACATACAACCTGGACATTGTATTTAACTTTTCAATACATAATGTGATGTTGTATTCACATTTCCCCATCATTTCCCTTCAAAAATCAACTATTTGAACTGAAAAGGTCTATTTCTGCCATGTCAGTATTTACTCACCAAATATGTCATGGTAAGATTACTAAAAAATTGAAATTTTAAAGATCAAAACAATTTCCATTAACTTGGAACACATCAGTTTTCTAGGCTTCTCATGCCCATTAGAGACAGATAATTGATGTTGCTTCAAGTATTTTTTTTGGCACTAGTTATTTACTTGTGCACTAGTTAAATGACAAAATACATGTAAGTACATGTAGGTAAATTGTAATATATAGCTATTTGCTTGTTTAAATGTTAGTCATGGGATCAGATTATTGTAATATTATATCATTTCTTGGGATTCTATTGAAATCTAGTTCAGTTTGGATAATTTTGAGAAATTGTTTGAACCAAATTAGTTGAAGATTTTTTGATCAATCCCAAAAAAATATGATTGATACAAAGGCTGGTTGATGTTGAGGCATGTCACAAAAACACTTTTCACTTGTTATTATTAATATCACTATGGAATATGCATTTTGATTATGGTAGAATGAGTGAAATAGAAATCTATTTTGGAATAGAGGTTAATATTAGTTTTGGTATTCTTGAAGAAAATGTTGTGTTATTCAATGAATTTTTGTACCTTTTAGGGATCACTTGTCCATCATGGAATTTAATACAATATAACCATTTTTCTATTCCAGATTCATCATTATTATGGAAAGAGCATCAAAATTAACAAATGAATCTGGCCAATACTCATAAAATTTGTTAGATTCAATAATTGGTACTTTTAAGAGGGTAACCACAGAGTTGGGAATAATCATGGAATAAACATAGAGAAAGTATCTAAATACATCAGAAACTGAAAATACATGGATAAAAGATCAGAATGACCAGGATAACTATTTCAAGTATCAAGATTCTATTTTCAAGCAATGTATTGGATGAGTACCCACAGTTGAATTTCAGATATTAGTTGTTTTTAACTGCAACCTAATTTTTGTTGAAGTTAAGTTACATATTGCAATTTAGTTGATGCAATATAATCCTAATTTTGAAGGAGCAATCAAGAAATAATACTGCTTGAATTGTTTCTAGACAAAAGAGACAATTTTCAAATATCACAAAGCTTAGCTTTTCATCTAGACATGTGAAAAAATATTGATGAAATCGATCAAAATATTTTTGCAAATTAAAATATACTGAAGTGATCATGGATTCAAAAAGTGGTATTGACAAAGATTATTATTTATTGAACATTTGGATCATATATTAGAAAGTCAAAGTCAAAGAATTTGTCATTTTATAATTCATAATCAATTTAATTATGATTATTAAAATTATCCATCAAAGCTTGTAAGACTATATGATAGTTCTATTTGAAATATGAAAAACAAGCACTAGAGATTTAAAATAAAGTTGTACTTACAAGTATGACTGAACAAGAAAGACATCAAAACTTTTATCAAAGAAATTTGGGTAAAAAGTGAAATCTTCAAAAAATGCACAACAGTTAGAGAACTGCACCAGTATTCAAATTATTAAGTGTTAATATTTCTATTTGTGCAACTGATATATTTGGTAATAAGAAACAACAAGTAATATTTTCATTTTTTCCAAAAATTCTTCAGGTGTCAACACACTACAAAATCAATGCCTCAATGACATCCAGAAAAATATAATCATTTTTCTGTCTCTCTTATTTCAGCGGAAAATAAATTTTAAACCAAATTAAACAATGTAAGTATTTTGGGTTGAAGCTTCAGAAAGATGACAAAATTTAAAAGAATATAAAGTTAGGGTTTTTTCATATAATAACTATTGAAAAATTGTGTAATCAATATATTGATTCAACATTGTTCAGTCGTAATCATTTAGCTAGTTCTCAAAAAACCATACCCAGGTCTGAAATCAATTGAGGTATAGTGGGGTTGTAATTTTGCATGGATTCCACCAACAACTAGCTCTTTGGATTTAAAAATTATTTAACACATATGATATATATATATATATATAAATATATATATATATATATATATATATGCATACATCTATATTGGTAGATCTTTGCTACCTACATATCTGGTATAATTTTAGTCTTTGACACTTCACAATTTTTTTTTGAAAATACAAGTACATAAACTGCATAAAAGGCACTGATGTAGCTTGTACATTAAGGAATAATTTTTCTTTTAATATGCTATCACTTCATTTTTGACAAATGCCACCAGTTGGACGATGGTAGAAGCCTATTAATCAAGGATGGGCTTTTATAACTAGACTAGTTTTAAGTTGCTTTTTATGTTTTCATCATTTATACACAAAAAGCTGTCAAAATATCAAGGCAATATTTTGTGATTGGAGAGATTATTGCTTTCTGACCCCAATGATTGTGATTACCATGACTATATCAGGATCATTAGAACTAACATATCAAGTGTTTTGATTATAATTTTCCTCCATTTTTCAAGTTTCATTCAAAATGTTGATTGTTTAGAAGTTTTCATGACAGAAGTGATGATTGACTCTATTGATAGGAATAAATTAGTTAAATAACATTGCTTAATAAAAATACAATTTTTTAGAGAAAAAACTCTTCTATACTAATCAGAGCTCTCCAAACATGTTATTCAAACACTAATATTTAGACATATAAAAACAGAGAAGTTTCAATTGTTCCTGACATAATAGAATACATTTGACTTGGCAGTACCTGCAAACAAAATATTGTGTGATTTTGTGAAGTTCATTTCAAAGTTGCACTCTCAATGTTTTTAGCTATTTCTTAATGTCATGAAAAATCTTTTGCAAAAAAGTATTTTTATATAAGAAAATAGTTTCTTCCAATGAATGCAATTTTTGAAGGAGAGTTGCTCAAATTTTTCAACCTTTTTTTCATCAATCAATTTGGAATGAGTACTCTATGATCCTCTTCTCTACACAGCATGTCAATGGAGTGGTCAGAAAAGAAACCAGCCAGCATTCACAAAACGAACTGCCCAAATAAAAATGAAATAATCTTGTAAGAGTATTGTATTACAAAAGGAGTCACACAATAAATAGGTCAGTACGAGGGCTGTAATATTTTTTTCATGAGCATATTATTATTATCTTTTCCTAGCGTATGTATGTAGTTTGTAAGTTTCTTATTACTAGTACAATACGTAAGTACCTAAGCAAGGATAACTAAGTACCTCACATACATACGTATCACCATACTTCCGTCCGACATATTCAGTTTGTACCATAAGGTACATTACATGCATTGGTAGGTACTTAACTTAGAGGTAAGTATCTTGTACATACACTCGCTCCGCTTAAATCAATTATTTCGTTACTTACCTTGCTTGCTTAATCGCCAACTAACACCAGAGGAGTAAGGAGTATCAAGAGCGTTGGCGAGCCAGCAGCCAGCAGCCAATAGAGAGCTGAACTATGCTACTTATTATGATTACTGCCTCAATGCAATGTCTGTCACCTTCGTAGTAATGGCCCAATGCGGCCAACATAGTCAAGGAAAAAATGATTATTTTGACATTACTTTGGGGGCCATTTTGAAACATTCTCATATTTTTATTCTCATCTGACTTAACGATACACATCGCATTTTCGCATCCTCTAGAATCTCACAAATATTCACCATGAATAATTTCGCCACACTTCTTACTGCCTTTTTGGCTCTTGCCCCCGAAAACACAAACGCTCAACTCCAACATGCCACCAGAAGATTAAGAGCACACAGAAACGCAAAAAGCGAGGAACACAACGAGTGGGGCCGTGAATCTTCCATCCACAACCAAATGCGAGAATTGCAAGTGGATATGAGCACGAGCATGTCTTTTTCGATGGATATGTCGGCACCAATAGAAGAAGACGACGAAACTTATTGGCCCACGTATTCACCAACCACCTACTGGCCCACGTACAGCCCAACTACATATTGGCCAACGTACCAACCAACAAAGAGCGAATAATCGAGAGAAAATATGGGAATAATACACATTGCTTCAATTTCCAATTTCAAAGTTAGTCATTTTTAGGGATGAGATTCAGTTACATTGCAGGCGCCAAGACTTTTGAATCTGGCGGTTGACACCATTTGCGCAGAGCGCAGACTTACACCTTTGGTTGTCACCCACGATAAAGGCGGCCGCTTTAACTGCGCTCACATGATTAGGTTTGTGTACAGACACTTAAAATAAAATAGGGGAATGAAAAAAAAACTGGGTCATCTATTTCTGTATTTTTTACCACTGCTTTCCCATTCTTTTTGTACTTTCGCGTCGATAGATAGGATCGTCTATCGATCATTATAGGGTAGTGCGCCGTGACTTCAATAATTGCATTCGGAAGATTTGTTTATGCTGATGAAAATGAAGAATTTCTAGTAAAGCTGTTTCTTCAGTTCTTGCCCTATGAAAGGTTACCAGTTACCGCGAAATGGATTGAGACCAAATTGGTGAATTTGTAATGAATAGAGCAAATTCCGTTTTCGACCGTGTCATGTGTTCTTTGGGTCAAACAGAAAACAGAATCTACTCATTCCGACCACGCAAGCAAAACTTGTTCTCGCTTTTCCGTCATTCGTGGTCATGCACAAAGCACGGACGAGGGGCTCGACCCACTTCATACCACGCACCTAAGAATATTACATGTTTCAGTGTATTGATAAAAAACTGAAACAGAAGAGCCAATTACATTGCCAATAACTTGCACGCTTATTATTCCATTCAATAATATTTTATTTTGCTTCCTCAAACTACAAAGAATGATATCAATTGATAGCGCCTACAAAAATGGAGTTCTTGGCTCCCAGTATTGTGGCAACTTGCATCATTCTCTAAACCCTCCGAACAGTGTGATCTCTTCATCAAAACAGCAGTTTGACCTGGCCAAGACATTTCTTGACGAGCTCGTACATTTATGGTTTCAACTCAACTCTACAACACGTCAAAATATAGACGGGAGCTAAACCTGCGATAATAGTATTCGTTGAGGACGTCGACTTCATCGTGACATCTCGATCATTTCTTGGTTGACATGTTATAATCCTAATTCTTTGGTTTCCATCAGTGAGATTGCTTTTTATTTTTCTGTTGGATGGTAGGTCGGCCTTCAGATTTCAATGATATTGCAACAAAATTGATTTAATCGATCAGCAAGAGGATGGAGAATTTCGACAAAGTTGCCGAGTCGGAAATTGGAATGTACTCACCAGTACGTGGGATAATACGTAGGGCTCTCGGTGATTGTTTCCGTTGGACGTCCAGTCACTGTTTCGCCCGGATTTTCTTTTTCTCCCTCCTCGTCGGAAGGTGGAGACCAGGATGCAGCTGGTGCAGACATTTCAAAAGTATACATTGACATGCACATATCCGCTTGCAATTCCCGCAATTGGTTCTGAATGGACGAGTTGCGTCCCCATTCCTTCGATTCACTTTTTGTTTTTTTAGTTTCCCGTAGACGTTTTGCAGCATGTTGAAGCTGCGCGCTTGTATTTTCTGGAGTAAGAACCAAAAAGGCGGTTAGAATTGCGGCGAAAGTCTTCATGGTGTTATGTGTGATGGATAGTTGTTGTAGCTGCAGCTTTGAGGTAGATAATAAATTATTTTGTGAAATTAAACATCTTTTTTGTCCCTTTTTTGTCATCCGTCATCAACTGGTCCAAAGCCCTTTTCATTATTGAGTAGGTACTAGAGATACTTCAATAGACGAGTAGACAGAATGTTGGTGATGAAAAGACCGAGTACTAGAGGACTACCTACTACTTCTTAATTCATGTAAGTACAATACTTACTTAGATGCTAGGAGTACTACTTACTTAAGTAGGTGGATGGAGTTTAAGTATGTGTAGTTAGGTAGGTAGGTAGGAAGGTAGTATACCTACCTACCTACCTCTACCTAGAGATAGGTACTTAGGTAGACTTAGGTAGTTACTAGAGTAAGTAGGTAGGTAGGAAGGTATTTATTGTAGGTAGGTAGGTAGGTGGGTACCTACCTAGCTAACTACCTAGCTAGAGGCGATTACTCGTATTCATTACTATTGTACTATTAGTATAGTACACCTAGGTATTACTCCTATTACTCATGGATGGTACTTCTTACTAACTTATAGTACTATAGTACAGAGTAGTACTACTAACAGCGAATGAGAAAGAGGCTCAGGTAATTGTTCTCTACCCTTCAATCCTATCTACTTCTTGATCTAGTTTGTCGCATATTCTAACGTAATTATCGACAGAATTGCATCCAGGCTTAAATAGTTAAGTTTAAATTTGAATCATCGTTAATATTAAATAAATACTATTGGCGATCATAAGCCAAATATCTAGTGCGGTAAATTTTCATGAGACACTTTTTGTCACTGCCTGCTGGTAATGGTCTCAAAGGCTGATGGCTGGTCAAGCAAAGTCTCTAACTCTAAAAAGTACTACCATACTTACTAAGTAAGTAGTAGGAGTATCTACTTAAGCAGGTACTACTTAGTACTTCTTACTTACTTAATCTTAAAAATAGAGGTACTTCAGTGAGAAGTACCCTAATTGTTGGTGAAAGTGTACCCGGTTCGTTTTTGATTTTTTTACCAGG
>JALLOT010000190.1:9495-24112 GCA_036939595.1 Thalassiosira livingstoniorum | reverse complement strand
ATAACACTTCTTGGTAGTTGCTGTAGTGATAACAAAAGTTACTGCTTGCGGTAACCCCATCCAGCCATTCAATCATTAAAAATAATACTCTTTTCTAATCTAAAAATATTACTCTCAGACTCAGACTTTTGTGCAGGAAATGTTCAATAATTTGACTAAAGCTCAGGACTACAATATTTAATTTGAAATTGTTTGAAATGTAGTAGTCAATATCCCAGGCAATTCAGAAACCTACTGAAAACGGTAGGTTTACATACTAAATTAGGTAGGTCTACAAAAAATCTAAAACCTACTGAAAATGGTAGGTTTCATTATACTATTCCTACGTTAATTCTACAGGACCTGGTTTTCATGTGATTTTTTAAGACCTCAATAGCTTTCAAAAATCTGAATTCTCTGCTCTCTACAACAGTCCATTTTCACCGTAAAAGAATCTCAATGGCCAGTATGGTACAAACATTGTGGTGTCCAATTTTCTAATTTTTAGGTAGAAGAGTACAATAGTACTATGTAAGTAGGAGTATATTCTTTTCAGGAATTACAGACGGTCTTTGACCACCGGCTTAAACCGTATCTTCAAAAAATTATATTTATTCCTACATAACAAAATAGAGTAGGTACCATAGTCACTTACCTACTTGTAATTTCATTATGTTGTCCTCTTGCACGCATGTATGTAGAGTCAATGAAAAAGGAATTAGTATATTTTAAAACCTACCATTTTTGGTAGGTTTCAAAAATGGACAAAAAAGCTCAGCTGAAACCTACCAAAAATGGTAGGTCTCAAATTGCCTGAGATATTCAATCACTCTAATAATATTTATAAAATCAACTTCGTCCATTGGGAAATTGTTTCATGCACATTATTTTGAGCGTTTCTATAGTACCACATTTCTTTGTAGAATGTACAATTGAATTAAGAGTCATATTTTTATATACCGAAGGAGGAGAAAAATACTCCTACCACGCGATCAAATTCCCCGGCTAGCTTACGTACTCACGAATAATTGGTATGGTAGGTATTGTACAAATCCTACATACGAATAATTTCCTGGATTGCCTAGGAATTGCTATGGTTTTGTTACAATACTATCATACCATATTTGATATTGCCCCATGCGTGCGTCTTCCTAGGTCTTCCTGCCTCGTTTTGCAATGCAATATTTTCTCTTTTTGTCTTTGCCCAACATCGTCCAATCTCTTTGATGGTCGGTTCCCTGATCTTCTGATTCGAGAGATCAATGTTACACCGAAACTCCGAAGAAACAAATAAGGTACTACTCCTACTATTATGCATGTACCTTACTACCTACCATACTTACCGTATTATGGTACCATACAATAGTAACATACTACTTACTTACTTGCTTACCATCACATAAAATAATAATTCCAGGCAGAACAGGCACGCACGGCGGGCGGGCGGGCGGGCGGGCGGGGCTCTCAACTCTCAATCTATCGTCTCAACGTAATTTATTACCTTACCTACTTAAGTAATAGGAGTACCTAGGAGTAAAATAGTACTTAATACCTTACCATAAGTACCATACTTATCTCTTGTGAAGTAGGAGTAGTAATACAATACTCCTACAAAATTAAACACGACGATCTATCTTTGTATCTCTTTCACTCTGAAGTTTCGCTTATTTCTCTCTTTCGTCACAATGACGAGACGATACAGGTATAGAGTACGAGACAAACTGTCGTACTAAAGTATGTGGAGTATTTATATTCATTCTACATACATCGCGTAATATAATTGTACATTGTGTGTATAGTATCTACATACTTGGGTACAAGACTCGCCTCTGCGATAAGAAAACAAACAAGGCAACGATGTGTCATCTTCAGAGCTCCCTTCGTTCCAAGCAATTTCAAAAATATATCTACAATATTTCAGCTTGTTTGAAAAAATATGAAAGTGTTGTAATCATTATTAAGATGTTGATGGTCTGGTGGTAAAGTAAGTAATAGTATTGTACAGCCAGGTCAGGTGTTACATTGTGCTTAGGCACAGTTTCTCACATACAAATAATAAAATTAATATGATTTTGGAATAACTGTGTATGTGGACCACCAAAAATGTCTCCATAGATTGACTTGGCACATTTTGTGCCCAGTTTTTATCACCTATTATTGCTCACAGTCTTGACCAAAATCTAAAAATTTTTAAGGTATCGCAGAATATTTGATTGGAATGCAATATCCCTTTAAAACTCTTAAACTAGTAAAGATAATCATCAAAAGATACTTTTAATATTACAACAGAAAATGAAATAATTTACAAAAAATTAATGGGATACCAGTGATAGCATGCCCAAATTGGGGTTCAAGTCTGGCTGTAGCAATAGATAGGAGTAACTTTTTAGTGATGTTGTTGATCCACTTGACATACAATCTGTCATTGAACAATATATCTTCAATAAGCTAAAATGTTCCTGATTTAAAACATGACAATGACAATTTTTCAGCCTTTGATGCATGTCTATCCAAGAGCAAATTGTCTAAATATACCACACATTTCTTATTAATGTGGGGATGACCTTTTACATGTTCATTATTTTTAATTGTTGCATTTATTGTTTACACAACATCATAATCACTGCCCCTGCTGAATCATTCTCTTAGGTCCCATATTTTTTCTAGCTCCCAAACGTGCAACAAGGCAAGTTATTTTGGAGATGATAGATATCAGGGAGTTATTAAAAAACCTTCCATCAGCATTGTGACAGTAATAGGAGCACCCATAGTGCATTGTTGGGGCTGATACTATTTCCTTTCACTCCTCACATGCATGGGAATTCAATGAAATTGTTGCAGCTTGTGACATGTCATGTGGTACTTGAAATTGGTTCCACAAAACAATAAAATGGTCGAGATAACTAATTTTTTGTGACTGCTTTGCAATTCCTTCAAATTCATTAGCCTTGTGATTGTGACAAACAAAATATTTGCTGATTAATATTTTACAGCACTCTGCACACCACATGAAACCAAAGTGATTATTTGTCATCCCTCATCCTTATCATGGTGGCATGAAATTGTTCTGAATTGGAGATCTTGGAGCAGTTAATTTTGTTCTTCCTTAAGGAAAATCTTGCTTTTTTGTTTTCATTTAAACTAACAAATTGATTGTTGTTTCTGTTCATTGAAAAACATACAACAGCTGCATTGGGTTGGCTGGGGTGACAATTGCAGGATATCAGTTGGTGTCAAACTGGCAGCCAATCCTTAATGAAGCTCTTTGGCTTTTGCCAGCTGATGGCTATTGGCTGGACATGTTAGTGAGGAATTGTGCAGGTTTCTTTTTTTGTTCTTGATGGCATTCAAACTAATTTGTTGATTGATTCTTTTTAATCCATTCCAAAGAGTTTGCAATGTTGGAGGATGAACAAGAGCATTACAACATATTTTTGTGGAGACAAAACATTGAGACACATATTTCCAATGTGCCAGCTGTTAGTTGATCCTACTGATTAAGAAGGAACATATGGTGAAATTCCAAAACTGGTACATAAATTCTTGTCATTCTAACTTCTCTTTTGTCATCCCCTCCCAATCAAACTAACTGGTTTGTCTTTTCTCTTTTTATTTTTGGTTAAAACTAACTTGTTGTTAGATTTTGCTGTATTGAATTGATTTGAGCCTTGTGGTGGAAGGGGTGGAAAAGTTGATGATGGCTGACAATTGAGGGATTTGTTTGTGGATACATAAGATATTTAGGTGCAGCTCAGAAAGGCAAAATTTGCAAATGGCAGGTCCATCCTAATGGTTGAAAGAATCAAGGAGACAATTGATACCAGGTATGATATTTCTGTTTTTCTGTCTGTTCCGCCTCCCACCTCAACCAAATGGTGTGTTTTATCCTTCCTCAATTTTGTCCTCTAAGGAGTCCTTTGATTTTTCATTACATTTTTCTCCAGCACTTCTGGTTTAATATGTTGTTGCTTTTTCTTAAAGTTTTTTATTGTTATTGTAGGCAGTAAGCACTCCTATAAACTTCTGGGATTTTGATTATTCTGAAGGTATGCCTGTTGCTGTTATATTACCATACCATTGCTCAAGTTTCCTAAAAAAGTGATAAATTGATAGCATAATCATGCATTACTTAATCCTTCTGGGAAATTTTCTGCACAATGCAAAGTTTTGTCTCTTTAGGCCAACTTCACATTGAATTGCAGTGAAGAAACATAATTTTCTGAAATTTTCCCAGTGCATATCCTACATTGAAACCACCCTTACAACTTTCCTTCTCAGATGCCAGCACTTTAATTTGGGTTCAGACAACAAAATGTGCTGATGCCTCCACACATGGGTCATGGGGTTTGGTATAATTCAAACATTCATGTCAAACCATCCAGATAGTAGTCACAAAAGGCTAGCTTGTGTTTTTACTGTTATTCTGCCAGCACACATTGACACCAATGTCAAAATTCAGTAATACAGCACTAGTTATCATTTTCCTAATGTTACCAACTACTTGCCCAACATTGAAATTGAAACCATTATATCACACCCAGTCATTCAATTGCTTGGTATTCCTTGTAATCAATAATGAAGTTGATGGGTTAATATTAATTTATCATGTGGCATGGAATTTTAGTGATTTAAGCACTGTCCATCCAATACCTGTCAGGCAACAACTGATATCCTATTTTTTTAACTCTGTAAAGCGAGATATTGGACACAAAGTAAAAATGGCAATATCTTCATACTTGTAGTACTGAGTCTCATCACTCACTAAGCCATGCATAGCAAAAAATATTTTTTGTCACAACAGATGCTTGCAGGTGATCCAGAATACCACATACATTAGAGGAAATTTTTCCTTTTTCATGTATGATAGTACTGCAGTAGTATCTAGGTAGATATAACACTACTACTCTAGATAGTCTCAGTTGTCCTTTTAATCTACATGCACCATGTTAGATCTAGGAGGCCTCTTAGATCATAGCCCAGATGTTGCTGCCTGTGGTGGCAAAATCAAACTAACTTGCTTTGCTTGTCATAATAATAACATTTTAACCTCCATACTACTTATCAAGACATTTAGAATTCAACTAAAAGCAACCCCTCACAGCACCAGGGTGACTATGTGTGGAGGCATCAGGTCACGTCATTGTCGATGTCATTGATGACGCCATCAACAATGCCATTGGAATCACATGGTACAGTAGCAAAGGCCAGTTGATTTTTAACTCTACAAAGTAAGATATTGGACACAAAGTAAAAATAGCAAATTTTTTTATACTCTTAGTACTGAGTATCATCACTCACTGAGCCATGCATGGCAAAAAAGAATTTTGGATGCTTGCAAATGATCTAGAATACCAAATACATTAGAGGAATTTTTTTCTTGTTCATGCATAGCAAACAGGTTTTTTGTATTATTGACAAACATATTAATAGCTTATGCTCAAAAAACTTCAATCTTGAGTAATTGAATTGAGCTCATTTGTGCTGACAACTGCACTATTGTGGTTCTGCTGACAATTAGCAAATGAACTAGCTTTTTAATTAAAACAAAAAGAGCCATTCAGTGCCATTACCTCTCCAAACTGAGTTAGCAAGATATTTCAGCAATTTTTTCACAAGCAACACTTTCTCTATTATCTCCATGGATAGAACCATTGGAAAGATCAGAAAAATATGTTTTTTGGTATGGTTTGCTAATTTAATCTTTTCAGTAGTCAGAGTAGAGACTGACAAATTTTGTATGCCCATGCCTTGCTTATTTACATTATTGATGCCATTTTTGCTTAATATTATAAAAAAGCTAGTAGGTTTACTAGTAGATTCAGTCCCACTTTGAGACCCACAAAAGATGTCTAGTAGCTGTCCCTTTGTTAGCTTTGATTGTGGATAACTTTGTGTCGGGTCAATTTTTTTGGAAATTTCAAAATCTTTTATTCATATATGTTGGAATATATGTAGAAATATTTAGAAAAAAATATTTGGTTTGAAATTTTTTATGTTTTTGTGAATCCCTTTAAGTAGAAAATTATTTTGTACTTTTAAAAACACTGAAAAGGTCTTCATAGCAATCATAATCAAAGACAAAAGTCAAATATAATTATTTCAATTGTAATTAGCAGATTCCAGGATTTTTGTTTTCAAGTGCAAGCTGTGAGGCATTTTGAAAAATAAAAAAATTGTGGCTAGGAGAAGAACAGTGTGATTTGTAACACTTTCATTATGTGTTGAACACAAGGAAGTGGCTAAGATCTAGAAAGTCACAAGGTTAGCTTTTTTACAAGTAGCTAGCTCTAAGCTACAAGGTTCTATGTAGCAAGAGTATGACTGTTATCAGACAGCTGAAGGTAAACTTGTGCTGCAGAAGATGCTGCCTGGTCTTGTGGTGTCCAATGTGGCAAGGGAGACTGCATCTGTCATGCAAGAGGAAGCTGCTGGAGCTGGGGTTGAAATAATGATTGCACAAAAAACTGTGATCAAGAAAACCCACCCAATATTTGAAAAAGGAGTATTTTTAAAGATGCAATCTTCACAAATAAAATTATTCTTCACCCAAAGTTTCCTGCATCACCTGGCACAAACACAAACTCACAAAATCAAAATCCATACATCTTCCACTGGTTATCTAGATATAATCTTTTGGCTTTGTGTCAAAAAAGAGATCTCATTATTTCTGCAATTCTGAAACCAAAGCATTTTATATCAAGCTAGTAAATGTGCCATACTGCACATTTCCCTTGCTGAGCCCCTGGTACAACACAATTAATGTTTTCCAGCACCCTTTTGTCTCTCAATTTTACTACTTACTATTGTTTTAATGAAATATTAGCCTGAATTTTTTCATATCACCCCCAAGGTTCGCTTGCATTGGAAAAATACTTTTGAGACCCTATCAAATTTTCCAAGCAAAAACCTCTCTGCCGTGGATGGCTAGATGTACTTTTTTGCACACACAAGATACAAATGCAATAATAATAGTACATTTATTTTGAAAATCTTAATGAGCTGTTTACAGGTAAATGATACTGCAAAGCAGTTGCAAACAGCCTATTGGGGGTGCCAAAAATGTCTTATTCTGGCATTAAATGAACTGTTTTGGTCTAAGACATGGCCAAAACTGATATTTTGCTTCACTTTGAAACAATGATGTACCTTGAGTTATATTGTAATTTTGGCAGCCATCCTGGTTGTGTTTGGCTGAACCATCCATGATATCAACAAGCAGAAGCTACAGGTTGCAGTTTGTATCGTGTGTAAGTAGATGGTGCTGTAAGTAACATCAAGAGAGAAATACCACCATTTTAATGTTTGCTAATGGGTAAGTAAACAAAAAACAAAAACCTACATAATGTCATGCTGGGTTAGTATGGTGTGTTTGGTAAAAATAGAACATATAAATATAAATTTAGAGTCTGTTTGCTTTTTTACAATCAAACTATTTGGCCTAGAGTTATGTTGATTCATTTTAGCTGGTAGTCAGACAAAATAGTAGAAAAAAAAACAGAATACAGCTTTTTATCTGCATTTTCCCTAGAGTCCAACTATTGTTCCAGTAGTGGCTTGCTTTTGTAGCAGTGGAAATTGCCTTCAGAACCAAAATTGGCAAAAGCATGTGACAAAGTGAAAGTATGGTGATGGTGCAACAATAAATGGACCATGAATTTATCACAACCCTGCTGCTGTCATTGTTATTGCATTTTTCCACCAATAACATTGCAAATATAAAAAGTCATGACAAATGGTGTCAAAAGAGGCAATTGTTGGCATTTTGACACTTACACCTGACAACAACACAGCTAATTATCTTTTGAATGGTTGAACATAAATTAATATTAGTTCAGTTCTATTAACACTGAATGACTGAGTGGTTAACCCTGGACCACACATGTCAATTGAGCTGAATGACAACTTTTTTGTTTTATGGCAAAACTAGATGTTTTGGTATACCTTTTCCAACATACTGTACATTTGACTTCAAAAGGAAATGTAGTTAATGGGGGGCCTTAACTCTAAGAAGTGGGGGGTGTTTTGGACCTAAAAAACTTTGCATTCACTAGCTATGGGTTTCATCTAGTGAATGTAAAAAGAATTGGGTCAATTGGCCAAGTGGTTGCTTCACACTAAGCCCCCCCGTTAAGGAACCCATGATTTTGTGCCATTTTTTACAATTTGAGGCTCAATGGAACAGGGATATTGAATTTGAAATTTCATTTTTTCAATTTTGAAATTTCAGATTCAACTATTCATGTTCATATTCATTTCTTTGAATTAATACCAAGGTACTTAGTGAAAACCATACCATACTAATGATACTTACTACCATACTACTTACAAGTAATATTATTGTATGGTATGTTGTATTTTACGGTAAGTACCATAGGTACCTATTATAGTAAGTAGCCTCAAACCTCCTCAAACCAGCCTCAAACCTCTGCCAAACTAAACACCAACACCTACCCAAGCCAACAACACGAACAAACACCTCTAGAGAATACCAAACACCCAACAACCAACGATTCCGCTGGCGTCGATCGCTCCGACGGTGGTACCTATCAGTGCCTGCCATATCTACTTTCGTTGTTTCCGACGACGTTTATCATGTCGTTATTTGCCGTGGCCTCAATGCCTCAATCAAGAGGTTGGCAAGTCCGCGACGATGGCGACGCCGAACATCGTCTTCGTTGTCGTCGTCGTCATCGTCATTGCCGTCATTGCTAGTCTAAATAATTATCATTAGTCCATACCAACATATCAACGATGGCACAACTTTTATTCGTGTAGTTAGCCAAAAGTAATTAGTTATTGGGGGCGAATCTGTGACGATGGCGACGCCGAACATCGTCGTCGTCGTCGCCATTATTATTGGACTTCGTTCACACAAGGGTTCACGTGAAGAATTTTGCGGGGCTGCGTCCTCAGCGCAAGGATCGATCGAATGAATGATGATGTGGAAAATTTTCAATTTGAATTTGTACTGCTTTGTATTGAATTGTATTAAATACTACATACGATAGTTTTTCGTACATTTCAATACATCTTGAATCAAATTAGAATATTTAAGCCTCTCCAAATTTCAAAACTCTCTTTTGGTTTCAAATCCTATCCCTAAACCCTCAAAACTCAAAAAAATGCACAAATTATGCTAAACTTCAAATGGCCATTACTCAGTCAATATTGGGTCTTTTGGCCTCATCTCTTCAACATCTGAGACCCAATAAGCATAATAATCAATAATTTAAAACATTATTGTGATATTATTGACTTTTCAAAAAAGCCATTTTACTTTGAAGTCAAACGTACAGTACACGTAGGGTACTTAGTTGAAAAAAATACAACTTATCATCACAAATTGCTTCATTTGACCATTAAAACCATCAATTCAAAGGCAACCACCTAAGTAAGAATGTTTTCTTACACCCTAAATAAAATTAATCACACCTCAAAATTTAGTTTTGAGCAAAAAATTTTTTTCTTGTTCTTATGCTGGACCCCCTACTATTATGTGGAGCTGGCAACTACTATGATATGCAATATTGATTTTTGAAATAATGTTTACCTTGTCACAAAAAGTTATGTTGATGTAGAGGAAATGAAGTGCATTTAGTTCTGAGCTGCAAGTGAATTGTCATGCTAATTTTTAAATATGTGTTATAGTATTAGTTGCATATACTCTGCTTAACTATTTGCTATAGTGAATTATTTATAAAATTTAAAGCAACATAGCAATATATAACCAATGTGCAAGCCACTCACAAAGTATCCCAAAATTTTGCTAAGATGTTGTGGACCATTCTGTATCACTCAATACAGTAAGTTGGACTTGTTTGGGCTCTGTCTGTAGACATGACTTATTTTTTCTAACTATTCCTTATATTAAGCAGTTGAATTGCTCAGATTTCAATCACAGAAAAGTGTCCTCTATTGTGTTTCAATGAAACAGACAAAAAGTTTGCATCTTTTAGCTCTCAAAGGGACGAAGAGACAGAGTTTGGACTCTTTGCCAATGAGAATATTAGAATTCATTGGCTTCTTCAAACCCTTTGATTTTTCAATCTCCCATGCAAATTACTAGTAGAACAGTCTAGTTTCATTGTTTTTTTTTTCGCGACAATGGTCATATTTTGTTGTTGGCAGCCCCATACCTGCTGAAGAAGTTGGTGATTGCTCAATGACTGCACAGAAATAAGATGGCTATAAGTACCATCATGCACAAGACAAAAGGCAGCTCTTTCACATGGCACTAATAAACTATGTTATTTATATTTAGTTAATAGGCAAATGGTTACTACTTAAATGAATCAAGTACGTGTTAGGGTTAGGGTTAGGGCAACATACCAGAAGGTTATGGACCTCACCGAGCTAAAATCTGATGTTATTCTGAGACAGCAATATCCTCATGACTGCAAAACAGCTTTAGTCTTGTAGAATGAACCACCCAAACTTGTGACAAAAGCCATTGCAACAGCCCCAGCCACAACAATACACCCTCCCACTACAGGGACAAAAAGCTTGCCCTCCGAGTACCAAGAATAAACTTGGCATGCAAATAACCACGCCAAAACACTTGACAAGCCATGACACCAATGGTATACTTGTTGGCTGGTACCACTCACAATTCAAAGGATGTTGGACAACCCCATCTCTCGGGAGATGTGTACTCATTGCACCCATGGATTGAGAGCAATATATTATCCACCTCCTGGATATCAAGGAGTAGACTTTTTCATTTTTCTTGCTTGCAACAACCACGGTGGTACCTGACTTTTGCAATTAATCCCTGTGTTGAATTCAGGTAGGTGATATCAAGTCACACACTTTTGTCAGTCTTCCACTGGCTCTCATTGTGAAGGAAAATCCTGTATTTCCTCCCAGAAAGTTTCCTTTGTGATTAATGTTTTGCAGAATGATATTCCAGGTAGTTCAAACATGTTACTGCTGACAGTAGTTGGCGTGAAAAATGATCTCAATGTCATTAATAACTTAAAATTATTAATGATCACATCAGTTATTAAGATTGATATGGTGCCTACAGATCCTAAAGATTGAATGGCTCAAATGGTTCCTAGGGAGGAGATACAAAGAAGAATTCATTCTACTGTTTCGTCCCATGGATGAAGTGCGACAATGAGGGAGGCATGGAAGAGGAGGGCAGTAAAATATAGAACCAGCTTCAATGGTTAGCAAATCCTTTGCTGCCACTTCTGTAGGCAGTAGGAGAAAAGAATGGGGAAGGAACCATTGTTGTAACAGAAGAAACAAAGCAGGAGGTGCCCACACCACTCTCAATAACACACAGACGGATGGCCAGTGAAATGTTTGATTCTTCCAAACCTTTTTAGGGTAGTTCTGGTGCCACAGTGGAAGTCCTGCAGCAGATTGGGCAGCATAATTATTTCCTGCTTAAAATACAAAAGCAAATATAAATTTGAAATTATCAACACAGGACAATGGGGGTGAAGTTATTGCAACAGATGGAAAACAAGCTTCAACAGATGAGGTATCAGGGAAACCAGCAACCAAATCTGCAGCTGCTTTGGCCAAATCAATGCCAAAGGACAAACCAAAGGCATCATCAGCTGCTTCCAATGCAGCATCTACAGCAGTATCCACGGCAAAATCAGCAACAGCATTGAAATCCAACTTGGCTGTCAAACCCCAGCCAAAAGAGCCAGTCCAGCCCAAAAGCATCCTCAAAGTCAAACACCCCCTGCATCACACCAAAAACAATGATTTTAACAACAGCCACAAACACAATGGAATACAGAAAATAAGTATGGAGCCAGTGGAGGAAAGGAACCCAATGGAGGAAAGGGATCACTGGGATCAAGTCCCACCAAAGACTGCCACCATTTTTTATTCCCCACCTACAAACCCAAACATTCCAACACCCTTGATGAAACTTTCAGAACCAGTCCCACCAAACATACCATGTCCCACAACCACTCCTTCCAATCACTCCCATCCCCCAAATCCCTAAACTTCAACCCCATGGCATGAGTCCTCACCATCCCCTCTTACAAAGACATGCCCCTCTCCCAAAAAACACAAGTGTGGTGGCAGAAGGTTGATTAAGATGAGTTCAAAAAAACTGGGAGGAATATCAGCAAGGTGATGGAGTGCAGGGGGGGGGGCAAGATTTGGTTGATTTCCAGTAATCAGTGGGGGGTTATGCAGCAGTTGAGGATGAAGAAGTTGAGTGGGAATGGTGTGAATGGGGTGCATGGTGATGTTGGTGGGGAAGAGAAGAAGGAGGGGAATGAGAAAAATGGCAACGATGTGGATGATAGTGCACAAGCCAATGCATCCAGTGAAGACAACAAAGACAATGACTTGTCGTCTTCTCCAGACTACAACAACAAATGGTGGTGCAAATTTGGCCACTTGCAAAGAGGCCTTGAACACATTGGTGAGGTTTTAACAGTCATTAGTTTCCATTCCAAACTATTATTTTGTCTTTTTCCTCATTCTGCTTGTTGACACTCGCCAACTATTTTGCATTATTTTTCATCGTGCCATTGCCTCATTCTGGTTTCATGGTTTCCTTCATCACAGCCTCTGACGGCAAAGACAAAGCCCTCCAACAATCCGTCCTCCTAGCCATCCGCAAAATACTCACAGAGCAAAAACATCAATGGAAACAATGACACAAAGATCCCACAAAGCTACAGAACGTTGCAAGGAATTACACCATGTGGGCAAGGGATCTGGCGTTGGCAGCAGGGATGGCGGATGAGGAGGCAGTGCAGAGTGGGTTTGATGGGAGGGCTTTGAGTCAGGCGCATTATTTTGAAAGGAGCGTGGGGAGTGGACATGGGGGGGGTGGAAGTGGAAGTGTGGGATATGGGGGAGTGGGGAGAAGTGGAAGTGGCAGTCATGGAAGGAATGAGAGTTGGGTCGACAGTTGTGGATTGGTGGCAAAAGCAGTGGCGAGTCAGATTTTGGATGAGCACACGCATGCCAGTAGCAGGAGGGCGTTGTTGCCTTTGAAGAAGTCCAAGGACGAGAGTAGTTTGGAGTTGGAAAAGGGGGAGGATTTGATAAGTAAGAGGGCCAAGGGGTTCATGGGATGAAATGAGAGATGATGCTGGAACCACATAAGTGGAAGTGACATTATAAATGACTTAATTCCGTCACCGAAGCTATTCAGGGAGAATGGGGCTAGAAATGAACAAATGCTTAGAAGGATCAAACTAAGTAGGAATGCTTGTAGATAGAAACAAATCATTTTTCTTATTTAAAACATAAGTTGAACAGGGGAATCTAAATTAAATTCAAGCAGCATTTTATCTTTCAAAGTCAATTCATTTGGTCACTTGCTGCATTTTTAGGTTCACAGTATTATGTTAGCACTCTTTTTTCAATGATATTTAGGTACTTGAGTACTTATCAAATTAAAAGCTGAAATCAAAAATGGAGTACTAAAAAAATTAACAAACCATTCTTCTTCAATTCATGAAGATAACTAGAAGCACTGATTACTCTATGAGAAGTCATTAATTGACTCACGCACCTTACACCTCACCAAATTGCAATCTTAACTGTATGACAGGTGTTATAAAAGTACCAAGAGAATGAAATTTACAACTTTGCAGTTTTAGCAATAAACATTCAAATCTTTTTATTGACACAATTTACAGCTACATTTTTGCATACATAGAAAAATGCATTTGTTTGTGTACAAGGCCAACATGTGCAGTTTCTTGTGTGGAGCAATGAGGGCTTTTCAGATTCTGCATGACATGAATCGGATAAACTTCCAAGTATTCCTTTGAAACTAACCGGACTAAATGAATAATACCCATCACAACTATTTCCACATCAACTGACTTCACCTCCATTACGACAAAACTAGTGCATGCGTGGTCCCCATTGCAACTGTTTTCTACCATAGGGATTTCCACCTTTTTCACCCATCAAATGAAATGGCCACACACCTGATTGTCATCACAACATTTAATTTGCCCTAACTCCTTCAATACTCCCAAAAATTTCCACTCCATTGCAGTATGCAACCCAATCTGAATTTCTTTTGGACTTATTGTCTGGGGCCAAACACGCATGTCCTGTGAAATCACAAGCAGGTGCTGGAGAGGGTGTTGGAGAGGGTGTTAATTTTTGTTTCCTTTGCCTCCTTTTGACCCCTGCTCAAGTAAGACATTATAATTGAAATTTATCTTGACACCTCCAACACTGAAAATATTTAATTAATTCTAGTTTTTCTTTGTTTCTACTGTCTGAATCCTATATTTTTTTATTTCTAAAAAACCAATACAAGACCAATACAAATTGGTAGTAATTTGAATCAATTGATGTTTGTAAAGAGCTTTGTATGTAAAAGGTTTGTGGAATATTTGATATATTATAACATCAAATTGGGTTGACAATGTGAGTTAATTATAACTGATGTATGTAGACTGGACAATGAGACAGAAAACCTTTGCAAAGGGGGTTAGATGATACTTCTCAATATAACAAAAAAAGTTTTTTTGAAACAGTTTCAAATAAAACTTTAGCATGTTTGATATTGTTGAATATATACATAAATATACTGTATCAATTATTGGTATTATTATTAATTTGGGAGTTTTTATTTTTTTAGAGGATGTATCAAATTTTTGGAGAAAGTGGGTATGTAGAATGTATG